>OX637537.1:7332500-7541461 GCA_951800035.1 Linnaemya tessellans | reverse complement strand
ATATATATATATATATATATTTATATATATATATATATATATATATATACATATATATATATATATATATATATATATATATATATTAATATATATATACATATATATATATATATATTTATATATATATATATATATATATATATATATATAAACATATATATATATATATATATATATATATAGATATATACAGATATATATATATATATATATATATATATATAAATATATATTTATATATATATATATATATATATATATATATATATATATATATATATATATATATATATATACATATAGTATATATACATTAGGCTTATGCGTATTTTTTAAAAATAAAGGCTCACTGGGTTTCATATCCGTGCTAAAACAAACTACGTTTTTACTGTTTTGATATACATATTAAATGACATTCGTAATGACAAAAAATTTTTTGGTAATAAACCATCTACTAGTGCCCGAATTTTACAGATATTGATCCGCTGATCACAAATCTGCTTTATTTTAAGATCCATTAAGTGGTTTTCGAGATATGACCATTTGCAAATCGCACGTATTCTAAAATACGATGAGTTGTTTTCCAGTTATTCGCTAATTCAGATTTTGCAAAAACTTACTTATGTTTTCAGCACAGTCTCATTTATGCACATTAGGCTTATGCAGAAAATAAAAAATTTGCTAAACGCGAAGCGCTCACTGTTTCAGCTGTTTTGACAGCAACTTTTCAATGGCGGATTTGCTCACATTTGTCATATTATCACTCGGCTTCTTTTGCTCACAGAATTACTTGTTGTTTTTACATCATTTCAGAAGGGTTTATATTGTAAAATTCAGTTGTAAACTGTATGCGTTGTAAATTTCATACCTTTTTAATTCTGTACATTTGAGACAAGTATGTCTAAAAAAAAGTTATAGCGCAGTAGTCATCAACAGTGGAAAATGGCAAAGAAATTTGATGGGTGATACGCAAAATTATCAATTTTGGAAGCCGTTATTTCACTTACACCAAAAACCTAGTGAAGATTATGTTATTGGACGATATTTGACATTGAGTAATGAAAACAAACAACAAAAGAGAAAAATTTTCTGATAATATATAAAGAGTTAACTAGTTTATGGCTAAAAGTTAATGAGCCAACAATGAAGAAAAAAAAAATACAATGAGAAAAATTGAATTACTTCTTAAAAAGTAAAAATTATTCAAAACATATATCCATTTTGTGAATCAGTTCGTGCCCTAAATTTAAAATTTCAAACTTATAATTAAGTTATATTTGTATTAGTTTTTTATACATGAAAATATACAATTTTTCTATATCACTACAGTAAAAACAGAATATTTTATATATTAAATATGATTTTTTACTATAAAATTTAATGTGTGTATTATTTCTTTCAATCTATATATAAATAAAAATATGAATTGCCATCAAAGAAATATAAAAAATTTTTTGTCAGTACGAAAATTGAGATTTTTTTGGAATTAAAAAAATTCACATTTTTGCTGCAGAAAATGCATTTGGTGCGGAACTTTTTTTTAAGATATCAAAAAAGTAAAAACGTTCTTACAATAAAAATAAACATAACCTATAAGCAAAACAAAAACAGTACTATAATATTGACAGCATATTTCATTGTGATTGCACTTTGTTTGGTTTTACAATAAAAATTAAATATTGATTTTGTGTTAATATGTTGCGAAATCATCGAATATGGCATGCAAATTTGCGATATTGTTGTACTATGCGACAAATTGCACAATTATATTGCAATTTGGTGGATCGCTGATTTATATACATAAGGATTTATTGACAATTTGTGTTTATGCAGGTTAAATTGCCACAACAAAAAGGAGATGATGCGTGGAAACTTTATTTTGATGAAATACCAGAAGAAATCGTTGACGAATTCGCCATGCGTTACGGCATTGAAAACATCTATCAGGCTATGACGCATTTTCACTGCCTTTCAGCAAAGTACCTTTGCCCAGGGGTACCAGCAGTCATGAGTACACTGTTGGCTAATATCAACGCTTATTATGCTCACACAACTGCTTCGTCAGCTGTCTCAGCCAGTGATCGTTTTGCAGCAAGTAACTTTGGGGTAAAGATATACATTGCCATATTTTAAATTTTTATAGTTACATACATGTTGAAATAAATATAAGATGACAGTACTACGGGAACAAATACAGCAAGAAAACACATTGAAGTACAGTTCACTTGCGTAACTACGTACAATGCACATAAAAACTTGACATCAATGTATCCAAGCTATGGTTGAATAAAATTGTCATCTGCCGTAGCGCTTCCACATTATACTTATTTCACCATATGTTACATATATTAATATGTATTACATATCTTCTATTGCATAGTTTATTGTATGGTGGAGAGCCAATGTACACGGCGATCAGCTGTTTTGTTTTCCGTTTCAGTTATATTGTGTTGGACACAAGTCAGATTTACCAGGTGCTCTCATTACCGCAGCTGTCCAGTAAATTTGCCTTGGTACGTAACTAGTACGTATCGAACTACTATCAAAAGTTTATTTACAAACTATATAAAATGTTTTTTTTTTAAAAATCTGCCTTTGTAAATGATACTTCTTTATTTCACATTAGCTCGTAATTTTCTAGCAACAAAATACGTGTGAATTGTTGTACTAGTGAGAGTGAAGGCCGAGACACATAGAATCCGTCATACGTTATACATACGTCGCCTTTTTCAACTGACATTAACGTACTGACTGAAAAGGCTGGCACAATGAGTACTTTGTTGACGGATATTAAATAAATTGTATGTTCCCCATTTTATTTATTTATGTTAAATTTATATATTTTATAAAATTTTTTTGTATATTATTTAATTTTTCCTGAACACACAATACATAAAATTGATTAAAACAAATTGAAAAGCTCATCGATTTCTGTCAAAGTATTCAACGTACGTCAAAAGTTAAAAGTTGGCCAACTTTCGTACTTTGCTTTGACGCAGAAGTACTGAATGTGACAACTCACATAAGAAAGCATGTATTTTAACTCAGCTGTCAGTTGAAAAAGGCGACGTATAACGTATGACGGATTCTATGTGTCTCGGCCTTGAGAGTCTTGGGTAAACATGAAAATGCATCCAATATTTTGTATTCTTATAAAAAGCTTCTCATCTATACTTTCGCTGCTAACTGCCGCTTACCGTGTACATTGGCCTTCTCCAATAAATTTACATTTATCTCTATACCAAAAATAATTATTATAAGTTTTTATATTTTGGAAAATTCTTTGCCAACGTGAAAAACAAAATATAAATAATTGTCACAACATGCAATTTTCCTCCATTAGCTGTGACCGAGTACGTTTTTACTCTAATAAAGATACAGTTTATGAGAAAGCGAATTCAAAAGGAAAAGTTCCTTGACTTAGTAAATGCAAATTCTTATTGGACAAATTTTTCCCAATAAAATCCAATTTCAAATAACAAAACAAAAGGAATCAAAAATTTTAAAATAAAAATTTAATTCGTCGATCTCTCGAAATGTTTCTGGGTAGCACCTTTTGCCCTATTTTAATTATTTCAGATCCATTGCTTAAACTAGATTTGAAGCATAAAGTAGCTACCAACCACTTTCAGCTTACAAAACATTTGTTAAAAGATTATCCTCGGTATTCATAAAACTTAAAATGAGTTTGAAATGTATTTTAATCAAATTTTTTCATACAAAATTTTCTTAAAACAGATTTCAAATACGTTTTATTTTTTTATGAATACCGGGGTATATGCATAAACGGTACTTTAATTGTTTTCATCGATTGGTACCACCATTACGTTCGCAAACCATTTTGGTCTTTATGATGTACAAAGACGAATACAATCATATTCGATTAGTCAAATATGTACGTTTTCATATATGTATGATTATCAGGTAAGAAAAGCTATTTTTTGCAACCTATAAATATTTTTAGGAGGTAAACACAACAAAAATATAACAAATAGAGAACAATTTGTACACGGCCCTTTTTGAGTATTGGAGGAAGAGTATTCGAGCAACAAGTTTTGTTATATTTGTTTTTATTGAAGTGAAACTCTAATTTATTTCTTTACTTTCAAATGTTTTTATTGATGTTTAAAATTTTTTTTAATTCAATCATACTAATAAAATCAATACCTTGTACAAGAACTAAAATTTCAGGCCTTATGCCTAATAAATCAGTGGATATTTAAATATAGTTTGAGTTAATTTTCATAAAAAATTAAACTATGTTTAAATACACTTTCAATTTTTCAGTCAAACTTAAATACTTTCATTAATTTCTGGTAAAAATATGGTAGCACTTTGAACTGTCAAAATAAAAATCGGAATTCTTCAGAAAAGAGGTGTTTTAGAAATTATTTTAAGTTGTTTTATTGGCCACATAATTTTATCAGTTCATTGACTGGAGTAACAGAAAAAGTTTATTAATTGTCTTAAAAGTTTATTTGTGGAATAAATATTAATATGGAAAAGAGAAGTCCAAACGTTACAAGTGTGGAAATAGAATATTTGTTGGATGATGTTAAAAAAATACAGCAGTGTAATAGAAAATAAAAAACTTATAGAGTGGCCACTGACGAAAAATTGAATGCGTGGAAAATTATATAGTGTGAATTCAATCATACCTTCCTATCGCATAAAGTTCTGAAAACTAAGTATGGAAATATAAAGACAGCAGCCAAACAAAATTTTCCATATGATAAGAGGCAAACCTGTGCTACTGGCGGTGGACCACCGCAGCCATCTGCAACAACAAAAACTGACCATGCCATATTGAAAATATGCGAGGAGGTACAAATTTTGGGAAACCCATCAGCATACGATTGCGATGCAGATGAAAACGGTAAGTTTTAATAATATATAATGGTGAAAAATATTTTCTTACAAATTATTTTCAATAAATATATTTTTAAAGGTGACTGAGGTAGAGCTTTTGGAAGAGTTCCTTAATCAAGGCGATGGTGCAGTTGGCGAAAAAGATGACATGAAACAAGTAAAAACGTTATATTCGACCGGGTCGAATCTTAAATACCCTCGAAATATTTAGTAGTTAAATTTAAAATGTTTAACAGACAGAGTTCCTTTAAGACATCTCTGTACTCAATTTTAAATCTCTCTTCTGACAGAGTCATTCCAGCAAGGGCATTGGGGCAGACGATTCACCTCTGCAACTTCAGAGAAAATCTCAGCTTCTTATAAGATTAAGGAATAAAAATTGTTCAATATTTACACTACTTCTGCTTATAATATCGTACGTAAAGTCCCACTAAAGATGGCGGGGTCCAAAAATAGTCTATATGATGCGTTTCACAGACGAACGTATGAGGATTGCTAGATCGTCTCAGACTTCATCACTGATCAAGAATATATATACTTTATGGGGTCCAATTCGTTTTAGAGGGTACCAAAAATGTATTTTGTCGGAGTTTCTCTGGCAAGGGCCATGGCGGAGATATTTCACCTTTGCCATAAAACTCCAAAAATAAATTTTCGGAATAATTAAATGTAATATTATTTAAATTTTTTTATATAGAGTCATTTAGGGGGCTAAGGCAAGGGGAGGGGGTAGGGCAGAGGAGTACCAGGTTACGTCTCAGCTTTGCCATTAAAGCTTAAAAATGTTACTTTTAAGGGATATAGGTTTAAATAATACAATTTGTTGAATTTTAACACTATTTTTGCATATAATAACTCCCACTAAAGGAGGCGGGGTTCAAAAAATTAATTTTTTTGATTCTATGGCTTCATGTTTACCGCGTTGGACCTTCTTTAACATAAAAATATATCATTTGCTTAACAGAATTACAAAAAAGCTTTAAAAATTATGTTGTTTTTTGAGATTGATTTAGTTCTTCTTAAGGGAAGTTTTTTCGCTCTTGCCCGATATAGCCCATTTCCGAACTTGAACTGTTCTATCCTTCAAGATATATTTATACCAAATTTCAAGAGTCTGACTCTTTTCGTTTGGACTGAATAGTGATTTCCACAGACGGAAGGACATGCTCAGATCGTCTTAGACTTCAACACTGGTTAAGTATATTTATACTTTATGGGGTCTCAGATGGATATTTCGCTGCGTTACAAACGGAATGACAAAGTGAATATACCCTCCAATTCTTTTTTGGAGAGTACTCGTATAAAAACAATGTGATTGTAAGTACTTCGTTTTCTATAAGCTTTTATATAAATTTATTATTTGGAATATTTTTTAGTGGATACATCTTGGGCGAAGTATAGATACGCCCAAAACTTTAAAGAAGCCCTAAAGGAGCCGCAGGTGAAAGATTTTTGGAATCAAGTAGCAGAAGTGAAGTTGGAGAGGCAGAAAATCGAAATTGCATTTATAAAAGAAAAACAGAGACTGGAGATACATAGAATGCATGAAAAAAAGCATAGTCTCGAGATGGAGAAGATCAGACTCGAAATTCAGTACACGAAGCTGAAAATAAAAAAACTCGTGTCTGATCCCTAAAATGCCAAATTTTTACTCCCTGGCATATTTCCAATATGGCATGTATAGTTTTTGTTGTTGCAGATGACTGCAGTGGCCCACAACCAGTAGCATAGGTTTGCCTCTTATTATATGTAAAATTCTGTTTGGCTGTTGCCTTTATATCTCCATACTTAGTTTTCAGAACTTTATGCGATCGGAAGGTGTGGGTGAATTTACTATTGAATTCACGCTCCATACTTTTCCACGCATTCAATTACTCTTCTGTCCCCACTCTATCATGTTTTTTATTTCCTATTGCACAGCTGTATTTTTTAACAGCATCCAATAAACAAACTAGTTCCACATATATGTATTATTTCATATTTTAATTTTATTTATATAATTTATTTTATTGATTGAATTTGTTTTTAAGTTTTAATATAGTTGTTTTTATACCCTCCAAAAAAGAACTGGAGGGTATATTCACTTTGTCATTCCGTTTTGTAACGGAGCGAAATATCCATTTGAATCCCTATAAGGTATATATACATATATATATATTACTGATCAGTGATGAAATCTAAGACGATCTCAGCACATCCGTTTGTCTTTGGAAATCACGATTCAGTCCAAACGAAAAGCGCCAGACTCTTAAAATTTGGTATAAATATATATTGACGGATTCCACAGGTCAAGTTCAGAAACTTGCTAAATCGGGCAAAAGAGAAAACAGTTCCTCTAAGAAGAACTAAACCAACCTTCAAAAAACAACATAATTTTTAAGTTTCTTTGTAATTTTGTTAAGCAAATGATATAATTTTATGTCAAAGAAGGTGCAACGCGTTAAATTTGGAGCCATAAAATAAAAAAAAAGTAATCTTTGAACACCGCGCTCAATAGTGGGCGTTATTATATGCAAAAATAGTGTATAAATTTAACAAATTGTATTATATACGCCTACATCCCTTAAAAATAAAATTTTTAAGCTTTAACGACGAAGCTGAGACGTAATATGGTACTCCTCTGCGCTAAATAAATAAATTTTAACATGTTTTTTCTCATATCAATGTATTGCATGTTTTGTATTATAATAGTTTTTTAAATAAGAATTTATTAAAGAGCGACGGGCTGTGTTGTATGCAACCGAATTTCCAGCGTTTGCACTCCTAGGAACATTATTTACAAAATTTACTTGGTAGAGGCGGCAGTTCCATTCCTTTATTTAGACAGCATACATTATGCAATACAGCAGTCGCTATAATAACGCCTTCGACTTGGCTATGGCTTAGACGACTGCCTAAAGATAAAATAGGGAATCTTCGTTTCCAAACACCGTAGCTCCACTCTATACAGTTACGAGTTCGTATTTGTGCCTCATTGTACAGATTTTCTACACTTTTAATAGCCACAATCAAACAGGTTTCAAATTCTTTGTTGCATAATCTTGATCCTGGTCATCTAGGGCAATACAGTGTCTTATCGTTCGTCCAGTAAACACGAGCATTTCGATATTATAGAACAATAAATATAAGAAAAATCAAACTCCGCACAAATTCTTTTCCCGTTGTGCAATAGTGAACCAAAATAAAATAGATAATCAATTTTAATAATTCCAAAAAGAAAAGGAACCAAATGCTAACAAAATAAACAGGTGCAAAATCAACAAATAATAAATATTTTTAAATAACCCAACAACAAACAAAATCAAATCTCAAATAGTACCATCACGCAACGACATCAACAACAGAACTAAAGGAATGCGTATACATTGCATTCAAGAATGATAAAATAAAGATTACGCCAACAAGCTGAAATAAAAATACTTTTCTGCGCATGATGGAACTCTGACGTCACTCAACATGTGTTCTGATTGGCTAATAAAATTCAGGTGAAGAACTATTATGTTATTGTAAAAACAGGACAGTGGGGCAAAATCACGCAGCTTTTTGAAAACAAAAAAAAATTTGATAATAATATTACATTTTAACATAATTATTTCTCACTTGTTTTTTTGCTGTTACTTTGTTTGCAATTGCCCACTGCACATTTCATCCTTGGTTTTTTTGTTCTCTTTTCTCTTTAGTTTAGGTTTTTTGTTTACAGTTTATGAGCTTTAAAAATCAAGTTTTAATAAGTTTTTTCCACTTTAAGTTATTCAATAATTATTTTAATATATTTATTTTAAAATATAACACAATTTATTATAAAATATAACTCAAAACTTGGACTTTCATAAATCCGATTTAATTTGCTTGTTGGAAATCTCTCTGAGTAAATTGGAAATCTCTCTAAGTAAATTGTGTGAAGAGTTGCCAAATATAGCATAAAATATTAATTTTGTACGAGAAAGTATTAGTTTTGCATATAAGAAACATTTGGCAATCTCTTCGAGGGAACAAATACGTCATCAAACGGTAAATCATGCGCAAGGCGTTATCTCTATTTTATCATTCTTGATTGCACTTGTGACGAGGAGGAAAAATAAGAGAGAATAAAATAATAAGATCAGTGCTGACACCATAAACCAGTGTTGGCACTTCGGGTCACGATGACTCGATCGGGGCTTTTATGATTACTGTTGCGTGTCATTGTGCTATGTCGTAATTGTACTCTCTAATAATAATTTTCTATTGTTGGTGCCACGTTGTTGATCACTGTTGGTGTTTAGTGATGAAGGCCTAACACTGATCACTGAACAACCTTTCAGACAGTGATCAGCATACTGCCATTGGCAATACAAGATTTAATCGTTCGTTTTGTTTTTCTTTCTTGTATTTTATGGCAGGTCGTTTTAGAATAGACTTCTACAACATACGCGGGCTGCGTGCAAACTTTTTCTCTGCCCACGTTTGTCTCCATCGGCCGGATGTTTTCGCCTTATGTGAGACTCACGTGTCTGAAAATGCTGACCCACAGGATTTTCACATACCTGGATATCACCTACTATCCCTATTCTTTCCTCATAGGGGCGCAATGAAGTTGTGTACCTGCGTCAGCAACCATTAGGCGCGCATGATCCAGAATTTAGCTGTATTTAGGTTAAATTCAAAATCAGGGCACATCTTTTGCATTTCGGGTTTCTTTACAGAAGTCCAAACGCGGAAAGGGAAAAAACACTCTCCAACTTCGACGCCCTTTCCGACACCATATCGAAGATCTTAGAGAATTATCCGAACAGTGAAATCGTTGTTGCTGGTGATTTTAATGTTCATAATTCATCTTGGCTTCGCCATTCGAGCCATACAACCTCAGAAGACCATTATGCTGAGCTATTCGCGGCGCATAACCACCTTGCGCAGCTAGTGAATGAGCCAACACATATTTCGTGTGTTGATGGGCACCAACATAGTACTCTCGACCTTTTTCTTTTTTCACATCCAGACAAATATACAATGGGTGTCAGCGCACCTCTCGTAAATTCGGATCATTGCTACATTTCTGTCTCCTTTTCGATTACAGAACTTCGAAACGCTTCACACTCAGCTAAGAAACGTTTAAAATATATTTACGGAAAGGCTCGTTGGGATGAGCTCAACGATTTCTTTAGGCATTTTAATTGGAAACGTTGCTTTCTTGACAGTAATGTCGATGCCATGGCGGAAATAGTGAAAATATAATATTGCTTGGAATGAACACTTTCATTCCACCCAAGCAAATTCCGATTAAGCCTAAGTTCAAATCATGGTTTAATCAGACATGCAGAATTGCTGTCAGATACAGAGAGGTTGCATTTAGTATCTGGCGTACTAACAAGAACGCTGAAACTGATTTGATGCGCAAAAGAGCGAAATCTTCGTGTGCCAGGGTACTAAAATGCGAAAAAGCTCTGTACGAGCAGCGTCTTCGTGCTAAAATTCATTCTGCCTCTTGGGACAGCAAGAGTTTCTGGTCATTCGTCAAAAGGGTGAAGGATAATGCTAGTTCTTCGATCCCTACTCTTTTGAAGGGTTATCAATTATTCACAGACTCGGTTGATAAAGCTAACCTCCTAGCTGAAATATTTGCAAGTAATTCGTACTTGCCGGAAAGCAATCAACCACTGCCAGCTCTTGAAAATGTATTCATAACTATGCCAGAGATACGCTTTCGAGTCCGGGCGGTCAAAAGGGTCTTATCGGATGTAAATAAGTCTCCTGGGCCGAATGAAATTCCAGCACTTAAGGCAGGGCTTTTCGACGTTAGCTCGTCCTCTGGCAACCCTTTTCAGCACTATTTACCATTCAGTCGAATTTCCCTCGTGCTGGAAGGTTGCTCATGTAACATCGATCCCTAAAAAGGGAGAGGCCAACAACCCCCAAAACTACCGCCCAATCGCGATTTGTTCTGCGCTTTCTAAAGTGATGGAAAGCATGGTAAATTTTCAGCTAGTGAAATATCTAGAGTCTAATAGCTTAACGACCGCCAATATGGCTTCCGTATGGGCCACTCTACGGGGGATCTATTGGTTTTCCTTTCGGAAAAGTGGTGCCAGTCTATCCACCACTTTGGCGAGAGTAAGGTAGTGGCTCTGGATATTTCTAAGGTATTCGACAGAGTGTGGCACGGAGCACTTTTGTCGAAACTTATGGCTTTTGATGTGGGTGAAGTCTTCTCTCGATTTATATCGAGCTTTTTCAGGAATCGTGCTATAAGAGTTGTTATAGACGGGATTTCATCAGACGAGTATAGGATCAACTCTGCGGTACCGCAAGGCTCTGTTCTTTCCTACACTATTTTTTATATTTCTAAATGACCTTCTATGTCAGACTTTAACTCCTATCTACTATTTTGCAGATGATAACAGCCTTTCCCATTCATATGCTTTTAATAATAAGCCGACATCGTCAGAGTTCGGGGCGATGAGGCATGATATGGATGTTGCGCTGAACGGTGACCTCAATAGGATTGTTGAATGCGGTCACAGAAACAGGGTAAATTCAATGCCCGTAACACTTAATGCTGTTTGCATTGCACGCAAGCCTGATCACGCTGCTTCATCATCAACTCTCATATATGGGCCGGTGCTTCAAAGTCTATCTGAAGTTACTCGACCGTGTACAGGAGAGGGCGAAGAAACTCATAGGGGATGGTAGGGTAGCCAACTCTATCGACTCACTTGAGCATCGACGCAATGTGGGGTGAATTTCACTGTTTTATCGTTACTATAATGGGTTTTGCTCTGACGAATTCAGGGATCTTTTTCCCGAAGCACGCACTTTTTTACGCTCTACAGTGCGATCAAACCCATATGTGGTGAATTTACCAGTGAACCGCACTACGCATTACAGGGAAAATTCATTCTTTGCCCGTACTGCCCGTATGTGGAATAAACTCCCTGCGGAAGTCTTTCCTGCCGTATATAGCATGAAGAAATTGAAATTGAATGTTCATAGACACTACTCCCTTTATCCTCCTTTCCACAACCAATTTTCCAAGTTCCAGCACAATGTACGCATGAGTAGGGGCCATCCCCTGAGTGCCGGTCCTAATTAAAAAAAAAAAAATTAATGTGTTGTTTTCCTAGCAACATTGGGCACTGTTGTTGTTGAAACACCATACACATCGGCGATCGCTTTGAGCATCGCGCCGGTAGCGTATACTCTTACTGTGATGAGAAGCATATTCTCCTCGCTTATAGAATGCTTCCTGAAAATGTTTTGGGAAAATATTAATTCCTATTGTTGTTTATAATTATATATGTATACCAAGTGGTTGAGTTTGTATGTGAGGTCCAATAAGTTCCAATATGCTATAAGCAGATTTTTTGGACGTTCTAAATCTTTCATAAAACTACAATTCTTCAAAAACATAAAACGGTTGGGTCGTACACGTATTATGCGTGGTTTCCTTAATGTTGTTGTATTTATTATTGCAGCAATTTCGGCGTCACTCATGTCTTCCCCATCGGAACTCATTTCTTAATTTTATTGATTTTTCACTTTATTTTATTGGTAATTAACTTACGAGTATTATACATAACTTTTTAAAATTTTTTAGCAAACATTTCTCAATATCACAATTTTTTTTTTTGTTAACAAAAGCAAACGTCAAAGTCATATCTTCACTGTGCACGATTTAGATCATGTTTAAATGTACAATAAGGGGCACTTAAATCTTATTTATGTTTGCAGTGAAAAACGCATTTTGTGTTTAAATGGATTTTAAAAATAAATAAATTTTAATTATCCACTGATTTATTGGTCATTAATATAACATCCAACATGAAGCCACTTGTGTTTATATTAATAGAGATTTTTGAGCTATGAAAGCCTATGAGCCTGTAATAGAGTTGTGCTTACTTTTAAAATATTCGTCGAATAAATTTTTTTATGGAAACAATACAGATATCATAGAGAACGTCAAAGAAGAGTCGGATCAACTTTCAAATCTGTAGAGTAAATTACTAATGGTTTACAGAACGAATTTTGAGCCAATAATCGTTTATGAATACAATTTTATGGAATATTGCCCAATAATATTTTTTATGCCTACTGTAAGTTTTTATGAATATGACAGTAAATTCTTTAATTTAAAACTTTTGGCACCAATTTTACATTACTTGTTTCTCTTTTGAATCAGCTGCTATGTAGTTTACAGTATTTCATAAATTTGCCGTTCGCATAATTTCTATGCGGAAGATTTCGTTGAGAAAAATATTTTAATATATATATATATATATATATATATATATATATATATATATATATATATATCTAAGTATAGGGTCCGCCAAATAACTTTTTTTTGAAAATGCTATAAAAAAAACAACTGAATATATTCTCAAAATTCTTTTTTTATTTGAGAGTACAATCCTTCCGGTTAATAATGGTGTACCACTAAGGCCAATTTGTTCTTCGATAAATTCGCCATCGTACGAATTACTTAACGGGCATATTAAATAAATTAACTAAAGAGTCAAAATACAACGTGAATAATGCGATAGAATTCAAAAATAAACTATCAAGTATAAAACTAGAGGATGATGAAGTTTTAGTTTCGGTTGATGTTGTTTCACTTTTTCCGAGTATACCGGTAACTTGCCATTAGAAATTTTAAAGAGCAAGTGGGAAAAGATTTCAACACACACAAAAATACTATAAGATTTATTCATCACCATTTTAAGTTTTTGTATAAAAGATAATAGATATTTTAAATACAAAGATAAGGTGTATGAACAATTGAAAGGGATGCCGATGGGTTCACCAGCATCACCGGTAATAGCTGACACAATAATGGAAGAATTATTAGACACCACAATTGGTAAACTAATTCATAAACCACGATGTGTTATAAAATACGTTGATGACTTATTGTGTATAACTAAAAATAATATGGTAGAGGTAACATTGGAAGCATTAAATAATTTCCATAGACATATACATTTTGTTATATACTATAATATTTATAGTATATGGCATCTCTACAAAGTATTGTTTATGTATTTTATTTACATGTCAAAATAAAGAATGAGCAGCAGTCTTTAGCTGAACGACTAATAAATAACAAATGACGCAGCCGGTTTAATTAAATGGTTAATACAAGAGCAACTACAAAAAAGGAAAGTGACCCTGGAGAAGAAAGTTCTCATGAATGCTCTGACGAATTTGAAATGGCTACAGAAAGAAATACGTTCAACCCAATTGATGCCCGCAGGCCGGATCCCTTAAGTTTCGATGGGAATGTTTCGGAAAACTGGCGGGTTTTTAAACAGAACTTTGATGTCTATGCGATAGCTATTGAACTCGATGACCGTAGAGAGTCGCAAAAAATTGGTATTTTTCTCAATGCATGTGGTGCAGAAGCAATTGAAATATTTAGTACATTTGGGTTATCCGATGAGCAGAGAAAGAAATACAAGGACGTGGTGGAAGCTTTTGAAACATATTGTACGCCGAAGAAAAATGAAGTATATGAGGCATTTAAATTTAATTCCAGAAAGCAGCAAGATGGTGAGTCTTTTGATACATATTTGCTGGATTTAAGAAAACTAGTTAAAACTTGTGGATTTGCTGACTCGGACCGTATGATACGAGATAACATAGTTATTGGTACGAACTGTCCAAAACTGAGGAAAAAAACTCTTGGAAACTTCTGATTTAACATTGAAAAAAGCAATTGAAATTGCACGTGCGTCAGAATTAGCTGATAAACATGCAAACGATATGCAAAAACAACAAAGTTTTTCAACTGCAGTTGATGCTTTGCAATATAAAAAGAATAACGGGAGAGAAGAAAACAAAAATATTTCTTTCAGCAGCAGGTATAATCAAAATTCACTTAATAATGATAGAAACAGACAAACAGATAATCGCAATTACTGCAAATTTTGTAAAGGCATACATGAATATAAAAAATGCCCCGCGTTTGGAAAAAAATGCAATAATTGCGGACGACTCAATCACTTTAGTGTGGCTTGTTACTCTCGAAAAGTTCGTGAAATCAGAGAAAACGATTTAGAAAGAGAGAACGATGATTTTTTTTTGCACAACATTAATACTACGAATGTTAGGAAAAGGTGGTATGAAAAAATACGTGTCAATAACTGCTTGATTAACTTTAAATTAGATACTGGAGCAGATGTCAATGTTTTGCCACTACGTTATTTAAAATATATAAAAGACGCACGTTTAGAAAAAAGCGGCTTCCCTCCTAAAAGTTACAGCGGCAATGATTTGGATTTTAAGGGCGTTTTGAGTTGCGTAGTGATGTGTAGAAATGAAGTTACTACATTAAGATTTTACATTATTGATACACCATTTGAACCGTTACTAGGATTAACTGCGTGCGAGAAATTGGAACTCATTAAACGAATTCATTCGGTAAATCGTTCGGATAAAGAAATGTTTATTAAATCAAATATGGATGTATTCCAAGGTTTGGGTTGCTTTGTCAATGACTTAGACATTAAAGTTAAATCAAATTCTATCCCTGTAGTTAAGCCTGCTAGAAGAATTCCATTATCCCTTAGTGCTCGAGTTAAAGAGGAGTTGCAAAATATGGTTGAGAGAGGCATTATTGAACAAATAGATGGTCCAGTAGAAAGAGCGTCAAATTTAGTAATTGTGGAGAAAAAGTCGGGTCAGCTTCGTTTGTGCATTGACCCTCAAGATTTAAATGCTGATATCCTGCTAGAGAATTATACCATACCCACTTTTGAATCAATTGCGGCGAGGATTGCTAACAAAAGGTACTTTTCAGTTTTAGACCTTAAAGAAGGATTTTGGCAAGTTGCATTGAGCCCAAAAGCTAGTGAGTTTTGTGCTTTTAGCACACCGTTTGGTTGTTACCGTTTCAGAAGGTTACCATATGGAATAAAAATTGGACCTGAAGTCTTCCAGAAATACAATGAACGTAATTTTTATGACATCCCAAATGCTATAGTATTTATTGACGATATACTTATTGTAGCTGATACAGCTGAAGAACATGACAATACACTAATGCAAGTAATAGAGCGTGCACGTAAGTTGAATATAAAGTTTAATATCGATAAAATTCAGTACAAAGTAACCGAAGTCAAATATTTAGGAAAAATAATTTCACATGAAGGTATAAGATGCGATCCAGGCCGAGTCACTGAAGATAAATCCACCTAAAACTAAAAAAGACTTACAAAAGCTGTTGGGAATGATTAACTACATCCGAGATTATGTGCCAAAACTTTCAGAAATTTCGAAACCTCTGCGTGATTTGCTGAAAAATAATGTGCATTTCGAGTAGCAAGATCCGCATAACATTTGCTTAAATAAAATTAAATCCATTATAGCTAACGCGCCAACTTTGGCTATTTTTGATGAAACTAAAGAAATCACTGTTGAAACAGATGCTTCCAAATATGGTATCGGATGTTGTTTGATGCAAAACGGAAAAACCATTTCATTTGCCTCAAGAAGTCTCACTGAAACGGAAATAAACTACGCACAAATAGAAAAGGAATTTCTAGCTGTTGTATTTCCATGCCGAAAATTCCATTACTATGTGTATGGGCGTATGGTAACCATTAGAACGGATCACAAACCACTCATTGACATCATGAAAAAACAATTCTGTAACATTCCCTCGGCTAGACTTCAGCGGATGAAATTGTCGTTAATGAAATACAATTTAAAATTGACTTACGTTCCCGGTAAATATCTATATGTGGCAGACTTACTATCTCGATATTTTAATAAAGATGAAAAATCATCTGAAATTGAAGATCTAAACGAGTTTGTGCATACTCTAAACATTGCAGATGAGAGGCTTATCAGGATTAAATCCGCCATAAAATCAGATAAAGGTCTACTTGAACTAAAAAATATGGTTTTAAATGGATGGCCTAAAAATATTTCTGGCCTTCGTGATGAGTTAAAACTTTTTTGGAAAAGTCGTACCAACATATTTATAGATAATGATTTACTGTTTTTAAATAATAGACTAATCGTTCCACAATCGCAGCAAAAGGAAATTCTAAATCAGCTTCATATATGTATCGCACTTGGGCATAGAAAAAACAAAAAGGAGAGCACGTAGCTTAGTGTATTGGCCGAAAATGGACGTTGATATCGAGAATGAAATTGTAAAATGCCTGACTTGCCAAAAGAATCGCAACTCAAATATAAAGGAACCAATGCTTTCCCATGAAATACCCTTACTGCCGTTCAATAAAATTGCAATGGATATTTTATTTATCAAACAGCTATCTAATCGTTGCAGATTTCTATTCTAAATTTTTGGACATAATACCAATATCAAATAAAACAGCAAAATAATGTATCAAACATCTAAAAGTATGTTTTTCCAATCACGGTATTCCTGTAGAAATTATCTCGGATAACATGCCCTTTAACTCATATGAATTTCGAAGATTTTGCAAAGAAATTGGGACAAAACTTACTACAACCAGCCCTGGATGTTCTCAAGCAAATGGATTCGCAGAAAGATTTGTCGGGATCGCAAAAACCCTTATTAAGAAAACAGCACAGAATAAGGGAAACCTATGGCTTGCACTCCTAGAATATAGAAACACTCCTCTAAAAGAATCTGTTTCTTCTCCAGTAGAGCTGCTTATGAGTAGAAAAACTCGAACATTACTACCAATAAGCAACAAATTGCTTGAACCACATCTAATACCAAACATTTCAGACAACATAAGAAGAAAACAGCTACAATCGAAGAAATATTATGATAAAACAGCAAAGCACATGCAAGATTTCTCCAAAGGGGAAAAGATATGGTATCAAGACGGAAAGGTATGGACGAAAGGATTTATTGCCGATGTCCATGGAACCCCCAGATCGTATTGGATTGAACTTGAAGATGGCACTACACTTCGCAGGAATTCAAAGTGGCTTCGTAAGAGAGTAGAATGAATTGTTTAATTGAATTGTAATATTGGAATGTTTTGTACTTACACATACATACGTATGTACACTCCTCATAATTTCAAAAAGATCTTTGAAAGGGAGATGTTATATACTATAATATTTATAGTATATGGCATCTCTACAAAGTATTGTTTATGTATTTTATTTACATGTCAAAATAAAGAATGAGCAGCAGTCTTTAGCTGAACGACTAATAAATAACACACATTTGACTATGGAACTAGAACAAGACGGCAAATTTCCGTACTTAGATACGTTATCAATACGTAAAGGAAGTAGTTTAACCGTTGACTGGTACCCAAAGCCATCGGCTTCGGGACTATTAATTAATTAGTTTTCAAATCACCCTAAACATATTAAAATTAACACCGCACAGAATTTTGTAAGGAGGGTTCTAAAAATTAGCGACACTATTTATCACAAAGAGAACATACACAAGATTAAGAGGATCTTACAGAAAAATAGCTTCTCGTTTACGTTGGCAAATACTATCGTTAAAAATACAGCTAAAAATATTAATAACACATTTCCCCGGTTTTTCTGAAAGAATAATTAATTCCGATATATTCGACAAACAAAACATTAATATGACATTAAAAACAGACAACACCTTAAATAAGTTATTTTCGTATACGAAATCAAAAGTTGATAAACTGGATAAGTCTAACGCTATATACAAAATTCCATGTAACGGAGATGGGACGAATATATGCAGTAAAATATATGTATGTCGGAACAACTAAATCCAAACTGCGTACTAGATTAACCGCACACAAGTCTGATCATAAGACACGGAAAGGAATTACAGACCAAAAAACAGCTTTAGCGGCCCACTGTGCAAATACTGGACACTCTCCCAACATTAATAGTACATCAATTTTACAGCAAGAAAACATTTACAAAAAGAGGTATATAATTGAGATGTTACATATAATTAACACTCCCGCGGACTTACGAATGAACTACAAAACAGATACAGAAAATTGCGCGCATACATATCGACATGTATTAGCTAAACATAAACAAAAAGAAGTACACAAACAGAATTTTTTAGTAAGCGTTTAAATTTTTAAGAAAGCGGACAACTGGCGACCTTACTCTAAGTAAGACATAAGAATGTGTTTTGTTGTTTTTGTGTATGTAATCATATTTTTGGTTTTATATAGCATATTTCCTGAAGATGAGCACCGAAGGGGCCCGAAATATTGAAAATATAATAATTGACAAAATTTAATAAAACAAAAGAAGAGTTTTATTTAAATTTGTTATGACCTTGAGCCTGGCAAATAATAAATATATATGCATAAATTTCTAAGGTCGAATAAAATACACAACTATACATATAATTTTATCATATTCAACAGATTTTAATATCAACATACTTAACGTAAAATTTATTATGTTATGCTGCTTTTATTATAGTTTTAATATATATTCCCCCTAAGACTATTTATGTAATTGGTTGAATGTTACAAATGAACAAAATTCCAATTATTATAATATATGTATGTGCAATTGCTTCGAAACGCTATTTAAATAATGAAAAATATCGAAATAACAAAAAGCTACTTAATAAATTGAAAGCTATGAAGAAGGTTACCGTATTTTTTGGTTTTAAGGTTTAAAAAGTTTAGTTTTTTTAGCCCGATTTCAATCGCTACTTAACTTTAAGTTATTTGAAATCTGGTCACATTGCCATTTTGTATGTGCACCGAAACCACGGATCGTTTACTTTATTACCAGTGCTTTGTTTCTAAAGGCGGATTCACCCATGTTTTCCGAACAAAATTGAGAAAAATTTGTTCGGAAAAACAAAGCTGCCATACATATAAAAAACTAGTTTTACAAAATGGTAGTATTGCAGCGATTTTTTATGTTTTGCATTGTTTTCTTGATATTTGGATATTACATATTTTAAATTATTTTTGAAGAATTTGTGATAATAATAATGGACGAAAAAAGAAAATTGGGTTTCCTTATGACCATTGAATTGCATAAAGCATTGTTTTTATTTATATGTTTCAGTCTATGGTCACAAAACCTTCCAGACTATGACTAACATGAGAACGTAAAAACTAGTGGTTATAAAAAAAATGTTGAATAAAAAAAATTGTAAATTATGTTTTACAAAAAACAAACGAAAAGTTTACATTACAAATTATAGTAATTATGTTATTCGACTAGAAATAACCCTTAACCCTTTGACGACGAAGAATTTTCCGCTGAAAATTTTTAAAATTTTATTTAGGATTCTTACGTGGAAATGCTATATTTGGCGACTAAAGTGTTGCCAAAATGTAAAAATTGTTACTCCTTCTACGAGAAAAATCATGGGACAAATGTGTCCCATTCGTCGTCAAAGATAAAAATTTGGGAACAAATACATTGACCATTCGAGAGCATTTTGTCGTTACAAAAAGTAAATATGACAACGCATGCACTAATAGCCTTTTTACACTGACCTACATCTTACATCTTTCATCAATTTGCAAAGATGTTAACATCTTCCCATAAGAATTATACAGGGAACAAAGTTTACATCTTTCTACATCTGCAGAAGATGATCCTTTCTCATTTTGTTCCACCTTACATCTTTCGTTATTTTAAGTGTCATCACTAAAAAAATGGCAAAAAATCGATTTTCTTTGGGTCATCACTAGCAAAATGACATTGCAGAAAATAAACAAAATAAATTTATTCAACAGAAGAAAATGAGCATCCAAACCTTTCGAGGAAGGGTCACTTCTACCAAAACTTCTTCATCATCATCTTCCAGAATGGCGTTCAATATATGAATGCACTGCATTAAAATTTGGGTTTGTTCTAGCAAATTAACAACTAATCCAATGATAAATGCCTTCTCCATATCCATTTTTTTAAATATTTTTTATTTTTAACAAAAGTTATGCGTCTTTTCTTTTATTTTTTGACAGCTGAATAAATGAAAGATGAAAGATGTTGCCAATGTAAATTCATGTTTCACATTTTCAACATCTTCCATGCGTTTCACAAAGATGTAGGTCAGTGTAAAAAGGCTATAACGTATTACTTTACTTACAAAGCAAAACAAAAAAAAACAATTCTAACTATGAGTTGCTGATCGTTTGTACAATAGTTTGCATGATTATGTTTGTTATTTTATTTATGCTGCAAAGCACGCAAATACGATTCAAGCTATTTTGGATTTGGGTGTGCAAAAGTCATACATAGTGTATGAAAAATGTCTGGAGTTTCGCACGCAGTTGGCTACACAGTTTCTAGGTGGTTCTCAGGAACCAGTACTTCGTCTTGAAAGGATTGTGTAGGGTATAGTCCTTTGGGTATCACAATGGGCCTTTTATGGCCTCCGAGTGGTTTTCTCGCTTACTGCGGGCATCCCTTCTAACCCATCCTAACATGGGTTCACAGTTCATAGACAGCTTTTGTAGCAGAAAAGTTGGTATTACCTCGACACCTCGAGAATGCGGTCAAGACTAGGGGCAGTGTCGAATTTATCTGGACAATACCAAACAAGAATGGAAGGGGTAGTCCGGAAGCGATTTGCACAAAAAACGGAATCGAATGTCGAATAAACACAATTTGTTTCGCATGTTAAAAACCAATGTGCTTTACTGGAAAAAGAAATTGTTTTGCAATATATCACAACTAATTATGATTTTAATTTAGTTTATATAAACCATTTATGGGATCTCATAATTTTAAATGAATTTTTTGAGTTAGTTTTTAATTTTTTTACTGAATTGTTTACGTTTTCTTTGCTTTTTAACTATATAGTATTAAATAAAATTAAAAAATATCCTTTATTTTTACCTTTGGCGACGAATGGGACACATATGTCCCATCATATTTTCAGCTCCCCCGAATAAAGTATAGAACCGTTTCAAAATGCGTTGGTCAATAAATTTACATAAGGCATTGGTTCATCTAGTACTATAAGTTCATCCAACAGTAACAATTAGAACCCCGGATATTAGGAAACTAAAATTGCAAAAAAAAAAAATTAAAATTTCTGACTTTTATAAGCCCCTAAGCCCAATTGAAACGACAAAAACCTTAGTATTAACGCGAATACCAAAGAATGCATTTGCGGCTGTAAAGACGAAAAAACCGAATGGGACAAATTTGTCCTATTCGTCTCCAAAAAAAGAATTTGGAGGGTATATTCACTTTGTCACTCCGGTTGTAACGCATCGAAATATTCACCTCAGACCCCATAAAGTATATATATTCTTGATCAGTGATGAAATCTAAGACGATCTGAGCATGTCCGTACGTCCGCCCGTCTGTGGAAATCACGATTCAGTCCAAACGAAAAGAGCTAGACCCTTAAAATTTTGTATAAATGTATTTTGAGCCTTAGAGCAGGTAAAGTTCGAAGATGGGCTAAATCAGGCAAGAGGGAAAACAGTTCCCCTAAGAAGAACTAAACCAACCCAGAAAAAGCAACATAATTTTTTAAGTTTTTTAAATATTTTGTTTAGCAAATGATATATTTTTATGATGTCAAATACGGTCCATCGGCTTAAACTTGGAACCATAATATATTTTAAAAAATATATTTTGGACCGCGCCCACTTTAGTGGGCGTTATTGTATGCAAAGATAACATAAAAATTTAACAAATTGTTTTACTTAATCCTACATTCCTTAAAAATAATTTTTTTATGAATAATGTGCTCAAAAATTTTAGAGACACAAGACAATTTTGAAATAGGCCTATACCATGATATATCATCTCTGTTTCCATCTTTAAAGACAGGATTCACCCTCTTTTAGCGATAGATTAAAGATAAAAGTAAGGACTGTTATCAAAGATTTAGAAGTTCTCTTTAAAAAATAAGTACAAAGACCATCAAAATCGGATTTATAACTTAATTTGCCCTGAGAAATTGCATCTGTTAAATCATCCTTATTAGCAAAGTACATAATTAAAATAAAAATAAATAGACAATATTATTTCTCATAATTTATATTTTTAATCTCATACACAATTTAATATATCAAAAACAAAATGACACCTTAAATTTGTGTGAAAAAGTTTAACTTATTGGCAACACAGTTCAATTTTGTCCGGACAAAATATAAAATTAAACCAATTCAGGCTGAGAGTTGGTTGTAAAAAATATTTTCTCTCTCTCAAGAAGAGAGACGTCAAACTACATAAAAAAAAATTTTGTCCAAACAAAAATTTTGTTCGGAAACACTGGGTGAATCCAGCTTCACTCGCACTAGTTATTTCCTACGGTTTTTCTGCAGAACATACCGTAGTTACCCTGTGACCACACGAGTATTATTTCGCGTCTTAATACAATCAATAACGGCGATAGAAGCAAGCCAATGTTTTTGCTTGTATCTTTCAAAACTTATAACGTAACATTTTATATTTTGCCATAGATGGTGGGATAGTATATTTAATATCAAATGCATAAAATTGTTCGCATTGCATGTAGAACAGACACGGGAGTTTCTTTCCACAATTGTGCTGAGATCATTCACACGTATTCTTACCCTCTTTAATTTAGTCGTCGATGAGACAGCGACGAATGAATATCAGGCGGATGCTTACGAATTTTTTTATATATTTTTCCAGAATATTTGTCCAGCAAACATACGTGTTTCATTTCAAACTGATGATATGCATTTGGTAACATACAATGCCTTTTTTTATGTTATCAAAGTTCTAAATTTGGATGCAAACGTGAAACTGTAGAACTGAAATCCAACTATTTTCATTGCTCTATGGAAATGTCATTACATTGCTCCGTCTGTACATTATTGTCCTATCTTTTTTTATAATTTTTTTTTTTTCATTTGACTGTTTACTAAGAAAAATATTAATTTTCAATCAATAATTTTAATTAATAAAAGTTTTTTTCAAGATAGATAATATGTCTACTTATGTATAAATCAGTGTTACGCAAACATTTATTTGCCTATCGCGCGAGTTACATATACACGTAACTACTCGTACATTGATATAAAAGCGAATGAACCCGATATATTCGAGGAATTCTTAAATCAAATTAATAAAGCCAGACAGTAACCCAATTCCATATTTCCGGTGCATTGCACAAGACATAATATATCCAAAGTAACAAATCAGCATAATTCTAGCAATAATTAAAATAATAAAACTTTCCACACTTTCCTAAATGAACAGGTAATTTAAGTCAAATGTAATTTAAGTCAAGTAAGCAAAATTGTCATACATACAGTTTATTTTCGTTAACAAAATCAAAATAAAATAACAAAATAGAATTTAAGCTAAGCAAGCAAAATTGTAATACATTTTAAGTTGTTGAATAAAATTAAATAAAAGAATCGACAGAGTGATCTGACCACCAAAACTGATCACAACGTGTATTCTCCAAATTTTTTAAAAACGCTCGAACGTCGGCAAGTAATAAAATTCGCGCGATAGGAAAAGAAATTCTGCTTGCGCAGCCCATTCTCTTGTTGAAACATGTATACTGTCATGGCGTAATAAAACCAGGTGGCAGCGTAAGGCCTACAAGTACAACAATACAACAACATAGGGGTTTTTGTTTGTGTAATAAAGTTGAGATTGTCAAAACATGAGTTAAGATATAAATGTCAAAAGCGTAAGAAAAAGAAGCATTTAAAATTTAAGAAATAAATTATCTTGCATCATGCCAACATACAAAATTGAAAAAAAAGTAAAAAAAGAAGATTTAATCAAAACACAATATTTTCTTGTTACCTGAAATCGGAAATGGGTCTATATAATGGTGTTTTATTATATAATAATACTTATATCATCAATATCTGATAAGGAATGAAGACACCACAGAGGAATTAAAACTTAAAAGTTGGAAATAGTTATTTTTTCATAGAATTACACGTATTAAGTATACACAAAAATATACAATAAGTGCAACACAAAAGTTTATTATATATTCCTTGTTATAATAGTGGACTGCAAATGTAGTACTGCCGCGCTTTAAGATTTTCTTCCTCATAGTATTTCGTACCACAACGAGCTCTGATAAATATTTTTATCAGATTTTTTTACTCCTCTGTTATAATTTCCTGGACTTGGTCTTTTAAATATATCGTTCAAATTAGATATTTAAATCAAGTTATTTTAAAACAGAAATAATGGAACACAATATTTTTGTCAGATAAAATAGCAATATATAAGTCAAAATATTCCAACATTATGTACATTAATAAATTCGGAAAAAATTAAAAATATTTTGGGCCTTATAAATATTGCGTGGAGTGTATAATTTTTTCACTGTAATGAATTTCGTCCGTATTAATTAAATGTAAGAAATACATATTAATGAAAACTTTATTTATATTTCATGTCATTTTATTTTTTTCATAAAAAGTCGTCAAAATTACGTTAAGTCTGGCAACATTATTTGTACGCAGTTGTTTAAAAAAACAGTCACTAACACATGAAAAATGCACAAATACATTATACTTAAATATTTTCTCCCATTGAGGACCCCTGGTTTACAGTATACAGGGCGTACTAAACCAGGTGGCATCGTTAGGAATGTAAACAATTTTTTGCTCCCATTGAATTTTTGTTTGTTGTGAGTTTAAACTGTCAAAGTACGGCGTAATTATATTTATGTTCCGAGCTGATATAGGAATAAAAACTGTTTATTGAAAAAGGAATATTTTAAATTATTGTTTTAAAAAAGTGAACTAAAAGAAAATAATAATAATAATAATAATAATAATAATAACAACAATCTAGATAAAAAATCCTTAATCCTTAGAGTGAGAAAATCCTTAATCCCGGTAATATAAATACCGGGAGTAATATAAATACTTGCAGTAATATAATATACTAAACCATAAACATTATTTTAGATAAAAATATTTATCAGAGCTCGTTGTGGTACGAAATACTATGAGGAAGAAAATCTTAAAGCGCGGCAGTACTACATTTGCAGTCCACTATTATAACAAGGAATATATAATAAACTTTTGTGTTGCACTTATTGTATATTTTTGTGTATACTTAATACGTGTAATTCTATGAAAAAATAACTATTTCCAACTTTTAAGTTTTAATTCCTCTTTGGTGTCTTCATTCCTTATCAGATATTGATGATATAAGTATTATTATATAATAAAACACCATTATATAGACCCATTTCCGATTTCAGGTCACAAGAAAATATTGTGTTTTGATTAAATCTTCTTTTTTTACTTTTTTTTCAATTTTGTATGTTGGCATGATGCAAGATAATTTATTTCTTAAATTTTAAATGCTTCTTTTTCTTACGCTTTTGACATTTATATCTTAACTCATGTTTTGACAATCTCAACTTTATTACACAAACAAAAACCCCTATGTTGTTGTATTGTTGTACTTGTAGGCCTTACGCTGCCACCTGGTTTTATTACGCCATGATCTGTAAACAACAAATTGTTTCTCTCGTGCTCTTTGAGTTTGTTCAAACAAATTATGAGTAGCAGGAATGCATACCGTATGTATATTGTTTGTTAATGCGTTTCATACATTTCACTAAACATCTTCCGCTTTCATTACGATCTCTCATAAGTGATAAACATAAAGTGATTAAAATCAGAATTTTTTCTCCCACATAAACAGTTGTTTCCAGCCTGTTTCAATGATGAAGGCATAGCCACTGGTCACTGAACATAATTGGTAGAGTTAAACGGCTTCTGAATGAATTAATTCAATTGAATCATTCATTCAATTGAGCGAGGTGAATTTTTCACTTTACTGAGCGTTTTTAGCTCTTTTCTTTCACTTTTTTTAGTGATTCAGCTGTTTCATTGAATCTGTTTCTTTCAGTAGCTCTTTTCTTTCACTTCTTTCAGTTGTTTCAGTAGCTCTTTTCTTTCACTTCTTTCAGTTGATTCAGTAATTCAGCTGTTTCAGTTCCTTCATTGAATCTGTCTCTTTCAGTAGCTCTTTTCAATGTTTGTATGTCAAAATCTATATGAAAACAAGTAAAACTGCTAAATTCGGCTGTGCCGAATCTTAAATACCCTTCACAGATGTAATTCTTCTTTCTTTCTTGCTAAAACAGAAAGTAGCTTTAATTAAAAAATAATTAAAAAAAAAACAAAATGAATTTGTTATAATTCATCATAAAAATCAAAAATAACAAATTATATGGTTACTTTTATGAATCAGAAAATATCGATATTCCAACCCTGAAATAGGATTTTTAATTTTTTTGGTTTTTAATCCAATTTAACTGTTCCGAAGTATAAAAAAGATTTCATTCGCACACAACCTGAATAAGGAACTTATATGACTACTTTTATGTACTAAAAAATTTCGATTTTCCAATCCTGGAACCGAATTTTTAATACCAAATTTATTCTTCCTGAAGTATAAAATAGGTTTAATTCACTAAAAAAAACAATATTTGGAATTTATGTGGGTACTTCTATGTACCAGAAATATTTCGATTTTCTAACTCTGGAATCGAATTTTTATTTTTTTAGCAATGTAATTCTTAGTGAATTTTTAAACTTTTTGGTCGCTTTCATGTACCACAAAATATTTCATTTGTCCAACCTTGGAATCGAAATTTTGAGTTTTTTAAGATTTTAATACCAATTTTGTTGTTCCTAAATTATAAAATAGTTTTAATTAGCAAAAACAACAACGTCAACTGCCTCTTTTGTTACTTTTATGCTTAAAGAATATTTCAATTTCCCAACCGTGGAAACGAAATTTTAATTTTGTTTGTTTGTTTTTACCAATGCAACTCTTAATAATGAGGTTTATTTAAGAAAAACTTAAAATTTTTAACCATTTTGGTCACTTTCATGTACCACAAAATATTGCAGTTATCCAACGCTAGAATCGAAATTTTGATTTGTTTTAATATTTCATACCAATCTTGTTTTTCCTGAATTAAAAAATAGTTTTAATTAGTAAAAAACCGACGTTAGTTGGCTATTTGGTTACTTGTATGCACGGTTGCCACTGAGGAAAAAAAAATTTTACCAAAATTTTCCGAAAATGTTACCAAAAAGTTACCAAAATTTTTTTATAAAAACAAAAATCCTTATTTTTATTATAATAAAAACAACAACTTTTGTTAATAAAAAACATAACATAAAACGTTTAAATTCATTTTAGAACATAAATAAATATTTCAATTCATTATACCTACGAATTCCGTATTTAATTTAAATAAATTATTTAATATTGCAGTCATTTAAAATAATCTTTTGCTGACCAAACATAATGACATTTGCATATTACGCCATTGAACAATTTGGCGCACATTCACACAGTTGTTTTTAATGATTTTTTTCTCAGTGTTGAGTAATGCGGAAAAATGATAAAAGAAAAGCAATAATTTGATAGTTTGTCAAGCCTTAAAAACAAAGTTACCAAGTTACCAACCCTAAAAAAAATTACCAATTTAGGTAGAATGTTACCAAGTGTGGCAACTGTGCTTGTATGTATAAAAAAATTTAAATTTCCCATCCCTGGAACCGAAAATTTAATTTTTTTTCTTGCCAATGCTAGTTTTCATTAGTCATAAAGTAGTTTTTTTTACGAAAATCTTAAAATTTGAAACGATTTTTGTCACTTTCATGTTCTGCAATATATTGCATGTACCAATAAATCTTTCAATTTCCCAGCCCTGGAATTAAAATTTAATTTAATTTTTTTTCTTTTTTATAAATGCGACTCTTCATGAGGTATAAAGTATTTTATTAATGAAACATTTTAAATTTTTAACCACTTTGGAAACTTTTATGTAGAAAATGTTTCAATTTCCCAACGCTGGAAGCGAAATTTTTGTTTTAAAATTTTTTGTTATCAATGCAAATCTTCATGAAGTATAAAGTGATTTTATTTAACAAAAACTCAAAATTTATAACCATTTTGGTTATGACATGTACTACAAAATATTGAATGTTCCAAAAAAAATTTCATTTTCCCAACCCTGGAAGCGAAATTTTATTTTTTATCAGTGCAAGTCTTCTTGAGATATAAAGTAATTTTATTTAAGAAAAATTTAAATTTTTTAACCATTTTGCCCACTTTTATGTACTACAAAATATTACATTTGTCCACACCTGGATTCGAAATTTTGATTTTTTTTTAATTTTTGAACCAATTTTGTCCTTCCTAAATTATAAGACAGTTTGAGTTAGCAAAAAAAAAAAAACATCAGTTGCCTGTTTTATTACTTTCACGTATAAAAAAATGCAATTTCCCATCCCTGGAAGCAAAATTTTAATTTAAAAATTTTTTTTGGTCAATGCAAAAATTCATGACGTATGAAGACGTTTTGTTAAAGAAAAACTTGAAATTTGTAACAATTTTAGTTACTACATGCACTACAAAATACGGAATGGGCCGAAAAAAAAATTTGTATTTCCCATCCCTGGAAAAAATTTTAATATTTCTAGTTTTTAATCGACCATTGAGGCGTCCCAAAGCACGAAATAGGTTTAATTTACAAACATTAAAAAAATAATTAATTTTTGGTATAAATTTTGCGTCGAGAAATAAGTGTAAGCTTCCCAGCTCTGGAACCGTACATTGGATCTTTCTAAATTTCAATACCACTCCCCAAGAACGAAGTCTCTCCAAGAACGAATTCTCTAGCTCTTCTGAGGGCTTGGGAAAACCGATTTCACGTACAGACGGATGGACAGAAGGACATCGCTCAATCGTCACCGCTATTCATAAGGACCCAGAATATATATACTTTATATTGATATCGAAGAAATTACACACAGAATGACAAACATATATAGCCTTTCACTTTTTTGTGAAGGGTATAAAAAGGAATTAATTCACACAGTGCAGATACACACATGGTGTGGTGCCTTATATTATTAAAGCTGCCAGATGAAAATTTTTAAACAGCACTACCACGATACATATTTCAGTACTTATTAACTTGGTGCAATATATATATATTTATATATATATACAAATATATATATATATATATATATATATATATATATATATATGTATATATATAAATACATATTCACATATATATATATATATATATATATATACATATATATATAATTATGTATACTATATATATACACACACACACACACACACACACACATATATATATATATATATATATATATATATATATATATATATATACTTATACATAAATTAACTGAGAAAAATCTCCAAAATACATCGTTAAATAGAAAATATTACTTTATTAAAATAGTTTCGAAAGCAAAATATTTAAAAGTAATAAATCAGATTGATTTCTTTTATAGTGGTAAGGCTAACGATCATTTAAATATTTATCTAGTTATTACTTACGTTCAGTAAATGTGTTTTATATTACATATTACGAAAAAATAAAAAGGCATAAGTGGTTGTTGTATTAGCTAGTCTGATTCTCTAATGACATTTTCATTTCATAATTATGGCTGAGCTATGGAATCAACTGAGCTAGCGAATGAAATGAATGAATTAATTCAGTAAAGTGAGCGGAGCGGAAAAGAGCGCTCACTCAAAACAGGTGTTTTGTACAACTCTAATAATTGGCAGTGACTGACACTATCATGTACTAAAAGCAGAGTAACAGCACCCACCGGCCTTGTAGCAAAAATTATCCGGCGAAGTAAAAGGTTGAAATAGCTACATACATAAAAACTGTATCTTCTCATATTTCCTAACCTGTCCCCTCAATACTATCCACTCGTTTTCAGTTCCGGCGCAATGCATTGCATATATAGGGGTAATCCCCTCAGTGCTGGTCCACGATACAAAAAATAAACTAAAACGGTTTTCGGTTAAACCTAGATATGTTCATGGCCGAAAATGGTGATTTTATTCAACGAATTGTTAATTTCACATGTAACATGAGCGCCAGTGATATCATAAACATTTTGGAACAAATGTATTCTTTCATATAGAATATTTCCTCTAGTAGCTTGTTCGACGTCTAGTGTACTGATCGATAAGTAAAGCTGAAGGTCCATACCATGCGTTCATGCGTCTCTCCTTTTTATGCAGCTGACAAAAAAGTAGAATCCGCATAATTGTATGTGGCAAGTTACACAAGCAAAACGCATAGAATGCGTTATACAAAAAACGATACGATACGATACAAAAAATAAACTAAAACGGTTTTCGGTTAAACCTAGATATGTTCATGGCCGAAAATGGTGATTTTATTCAACGAATTGTTAATTTCACATGTAACATGAGCGCCAGTGATATCATAAACATTTTGGAACAAATGTATTCTTTCATATAGAATATTTCCTCTAGTAGCTTGTTCGACGTCTAGTGTACTGATCGATAAGTAAAGCTGAAGGTCCATACCATGCGTTCATGCGTCTCTCCTTTTTATGCAGCTGACAAAAAAGTAGAATCCGCATAATTGTATGTGGCAAGTTACACAAGCAAAACGCATAGAATGCAAACACGTATCAACGCATCAAAGTAGGTTTACTTTCTACTTTTCCATGTGTCGCACGCGAGTTGAGAAAATGTTTGAGTGGTGGATTACATGTTTCTTTCTCTCTTGTCTTGGTGAATAGTGAATTTATTTATTTCACCATTGTTTTTTATATTAAACATAAAAAAAGGTGACTTCAGTCCAAACGAAACGCATGGTATGGACTTCCACCTTAAAAGTGGTCAGTTCGTTATTGATAGACGTTCTGTTTTTCTTATAGTTTTACAGTGTTATTCATAAACGATATTTAGCAGTTTATTAACAGTTTAATAAGCAAGCATCGCTAAATGTGGATTCATAAACGTTAAATAGCTTATTTTACGTTTATTAAACCTCTACAAAACTACACATTTTTATTTAAGCCTTTACCCTTGTTTAACCGTTTAATAAAGAGACATTTGATTGTTTTGATTTTTTAGTAGTGTCAGAAATTTTATTTTTTCTGTTTGGTAGAGTTTTAGAAATAAATTTATAAAAAAATTAAATGAAATTGCAATGGATGTGATCAATTTGATAACAAGAACTAGTAAGTTAAATAAACTTGTAATCTGGAACAAATTTGTTGTTCCAGAATACTTTTTGGTTCATCTTGTCCTTGTATATCTTCATTTAATGGCTCAACTGTGGCGTCCAAACGCAAGATCTGTGTTTCTACGATGTTAGAGTTTTCGCCAACTTGTGGAATCTAAAGAGAAAAAAGAATATTTTTAAAAAATTTTAACAATTTCTTTCAGCTCATTTAAATAAACTTTACCTCGGAAACAACAGCGTCGGAATCAAATTCATTGTTGTCAATAATCAATTCGTTTGGAAGCCAAACGCTTATGTCATCTGCAGAGATCACATTTTCTGCTGGGTTTGGTCCTCCTCCGGTTTTTTTTGCTCTATACGATAAAACGCCAAATCCTTTCTTGCTGTAATCTTTGTCATGTTCCATTGTGACTTTAGCTGAGACAAATTTCTTTTGCTCCCCTGACACATGCTATTAAAACTGTCACAGCAATATATTTGAAGAATACATCGTAACAGAAAGATATGGACATACCTCCCTCTAAGTCCACCCAAGCGTTTTTCTTTTTTTTATTTGTATTTGTGTCCATGTTTTTATTTTCAATGTCAGAAACTTTCTCTTTTACAAGCTCTTTTAGTAATAACTTCATTCATATGTGTGCATAAAAGTAGAAAAAGATAAATTAACATTCTGGAACAGGATATTACGTTGTGTTTTCTTGAATTTCAAATCCTATGGTTTTACTTGTGTAATTCTCAATTTATTTTTGGGAGTTTATGTATATGCTGGTAGGTTTTGTTATATCGGAATTAGGTTAAACTTTAACCGTTAAAGTCTACTGATAATTTGGTGTGAGAACCAATGAAATGCAGGCATATAGATATACTTCACCACATAGCAAATAAGAAGCACTAATTTAATTGAGACAATATGTCCAATAAACAATTTTAAAAATAAAGCTATAAATATTTTTTTTTGTAAAATGCCATTACAATTTCGTTAATGAATGGGTTTGTTTACTTAATTTCTCCCAGTGTATGCCTAACTGATCTATCTTAAGTTTTTTTTATCCTTGAAATATCATATAACTCAGACAAAATTTATATTTTTATTATGTAACTTACATATAACTACACGTATCAACATATGTAAATATGCACATACATATCGCTTTAAAAATTTTGTTTTATTTTTGCTTTAGTTGCAAGAATATATATATATATATATATGTGTGTGTGTGTAAGATTATTATTATACCCTCCAAAAAAGAATATGGAAGGTATACTCACTTTGTCATTACGTTTGTAACGCAGCGAAATATCCATCTGAGACCCTATAAAGTATATACATATATTCTTGATCAGTGATGAAATCAGGAAATCAAAATTCAGTCTAAACGAAAAGAGCTAGACACTTGAAATTTGGTATAAATACATCTTGAAGGATAGCACAGGATAAGGTCGAAGATGGGCTGAATCGGGAAAGAGGGAAAAAAGTTCCCCTAAGAAGAACTAAACCAACCCATAAAAAAAACATAAGTTTTAAAGTTTTTTTGTAATTTTGTTAAGCAAATGATATATTTTTATGTCAATGAAGGTCCAACGCGTTAAACCTGGATCCATAAAAAAAAAAAAAATAATTTTTGGACCCCGCCCCCTTATGTGGGCGTTATTATATGCGAAAATAGTGTATAAATTTAACAAATTGTTTTACTTAAGCCTACATTCCTTAAAAATATCATTTTTAGGTTTTAGTGACGAAGCTGAGACGTAACCAGGTACTACTCTGCCCTACCCTTTTCTACCTTTTTGCCCCTAAATGATCATATCGAATAAATTTTTTTTTAACTTTTGTGTATAATTATCCCAAACATTTATTTTTAGAGTTTTATGTGTTGAAGAAATAAAGACACTCCAGCCAAATTAGTTCTGTATAAGATTACATCAGATTTTTATTAAGCTTCAATACAATAGAACATGTTACTTGTTTCAAAGTTAAAGAGGAAGAGAGAGCTTCAAAAGGAAATTGCTTGTTAAACAAGTTATAGAACATCTGACATCATAATGCAACTCTTAAATAATGTTACCTTATTTCAGTTATACAATAAATGTTTCGTCAAATCTCTAAAGTTTTAACTAACAATGAAAACGTTAATTTTAACACTCCCTCTCGCTTTCATAGTTTTTTTTTGTTATAAATGCTTTAATTATATATTCAATAATAATAATAATGATACAAATTTTTCATTGGATAGTGCTTTTGTAAGAATATCTGCTGGCTGAATGCTGCTTTCTAGATATTGAACATCGATGTCACCTTTAGCATAGATATCACAAGTATAAAAATATTGTACATCAATGTGCTTTGTTCTTTTACTTGATTCTGGAGATTTTACTAGCGATATTGATCATTATCGCATTTTATCGGCGTTGCTTCATCCATCTTTACTCCAATACTTAACATGAGTTTTCTAAGCCACGCCACTGACTTGGTTGCTGCACATAGTGCTACAAATTCAGCTTCTGTAGTAGAAGTTGCTATTATTGTCTGTTTTTAAATTTTAATGATTTCTTGCACATTTGGAATCCAACAAATGATTGGGCAGGACCATAAACAATGTCAAACTCATTGTGCAGTGCCTTAAGCCGGTCTATAATAAACGAAATTTTATTTCCGCATATTAATACATCATCTACATAGAGTGCTAAGTAAGTAATAACTTCATTTGAAGTGTAATAGAAAACACACAAATCGGCAGAACATTGGTTAAAATCGAAATTACATAAAAAATTTACTATTCGTTTATTCCACTGCCGTGAAGCCTGTTTCAGATCATATAACCCCTTTTTCAGCTTACAGACTCTGTCATCTAATTCATATCCGTAAGGTTGCTCCATAAAAATATTTTCTGTCAACTCTCCGTGAAAAAACGCTGTCTTCACATCAAACTGATAAATGTTCAGTTTAGAGCCCGCAGCTATTGACAACAATAAACGTACAGACTCATATCTCACTACCGGCGAATATATTTCTTCATAATCTATTCCCTGGATTTGCAAGCAACCTCTTACCACCAGACGAGCCTTATACTTATCTATTTCACCATTCGCTTTATATTTTCGTTTAAAAATCCAGCGATTTGAGATAACATGCATGTTTGGAGAACGTGCAACCAGGTCCCAAGTTTTGTTTATATTTAAAGAGCTTAACTCATCACTTATCGCTATTTGCCATTTATCAGATTGTTCTCCATTTAACGCTTCTTCTAAGGTTTTTGGTTCTAGTTGAACGCTGCAAACTTCAGAATTTTTTTCAACCCTCTTTGTCTTGTTTCTTGTGTTGTATGGACTACGATAATTTTGTTCACGCACGTTTTTAACAGACGTTTTTCTGGTTTTATTTATATGTTTTGGTTCGTCTTCTCCATATATTTCTTTTGCTTCATCCCTATTTTGATTTACAATGTTTTCGTTTGTTTTATTCCTTGTATCTTTATTTTGCTCTTTTACATATTTATGTGACGAGTTATTTATATCAGCTGTATTAGCATCTTTATGTGGTTGCACTTCTTGAGTTTGCTGCTGTTCTATGTATTCATCATTCGATGTTTCTTCTATTTCTTTACCTTTAATTTCAATATCTTCATGTATCTTTTTTAATTCAATAACTTCACTCGTATATTCAATACTTTTCTCATTAAACAAAACATCTCTTCTTATAAATATTTTTCTGCTTGTTGGATCATACAAACGATAAGCTTTACTCGGATCATTATAACCAACCATTACAAACTTGGCTGAGTTCCTCTGGAATTCTGGCCGTTGTTCTTTCGGAATATGAACATATACATCACATCCTCCTATTACATCAGAAGCGGTCTTATTTTTTAAATATACAGCAGTGTTTATTGCCTCAGCCCACAAATGTGTTGGCATATTTGTAGCGTGTAACATAGACTTGGCACATTCAATTACTGTTCGGTTTTGGCGTTCTATGAATCCATTTTGTTCTGGTGCTCTTGGCGTACAAATCTCATGCTTAATTCCATTTTGATATATGAAATTCCTTACTGCAGCATTGCAGAACTCAAGACCACCATCAGAGCGAAGCCTCCCGATAGCATGACCATCAGCTTTAACATCAGCATAAAATAATTTTAAATTGAACAATACATCTGTATTGTTTTTAAGAAAATATACAAAACAAAAACGTGAGAAATCATCTTTTAATAACATAAAATAATTTGCTCCATTAATTGAAGGCGTGCTCATTTTTCCACACAGGTCAACATGAAAAACTTGTCCTGGTCTAGTTGCTCTTCTAGTTTGCTCTTTAGGAAAACATTTCCTGTGTTGTTTCCCATATGCACAGCCCTCACAAAATGGCATGTATTGAGAAGTATCGCCACTGACATTGATTCCACTAACCGCCTTGTGACATATCATATCTTTCAGTGTTTTGTAATTCACGTGACCAAGTCTTTGGTGCCAACATTCTAAGGTTTCTGCAATTGCAACATTTAGAAATGCTGAAAGTGGTGTCAAATTCATCTTGTATAAACCTGCCTCACGAGAACCGTTGAGAATTACGCTGCTACCTTTTTTGAAGCATACTTTAGTTCCACCTTCCATAAATACAACGTCCATCCCTTTTTCTGTGGATCTTGATACAGACAAAAAATTTTTGTCGAGATCTGGCACTAACAATACGTCTTTTATAATATGAGTTGGACCGCTGTTATAACTCCTGACTTCAATGTCGCCAATGCCTTCCACGATAAGTTTACGACCATCTCCAACTCTAACGAAGTATTCTCCTTCTTTAAATGGTTTTACTTTTTTAAATAACTCCCACTGGAATGACATATGATCTGTAGCACCAGAATCGGCAAAGAAAACATTTTTTTATTTTTGTTGCCCTTTTTTAGTGTATAAAACAAACAGCTGCGATTTACAATTACATATTTCATCTTGATTTTTGCTCGCCTCCCTCTCAACTATTAGTGAATGCATATGACGTCTTGAACTTGACCTGTTGCTTTGATCAGCTGCTTTCTTAAAGCATTCTCTTGCCCAGTGTCCTCTTTTATGACAGTAATTACAATTTCCATTTCGTTTTACAGCTTGGGTTTGCCGCTTGTTTCGATTATGGTAATCAGGTTTAGTATTTTTGTGAGTACTCACTGTAAAAGCTGTTTTTGATGTGTTTGTGTCATTTCTATCAGTTGCTCGTATATTAAGAAGAGATTCTTCATTAACTAAATGATCGGTCAATCTCTCCAAATTTTGTTCTGTTCTCGGGACAGCATACCATGCAGTTCTTACATGATCATATTTAGTTGGAAGGCTACTTAATATTTTAGCAATAATCATGGGTTCCTTTTGCTCTAAGTCAATTTCTTTCAGTCTTTGGCTCAGTGAACATATGTTTGCGATAAAATTTGCTATGCTTTCACTTTCATCCATTTTACTGTTTATAAATTTTTCCAGTAATATCTGTGCTGACTGTTCGCTTCTTTCTGAGTGTACTGCTTTCAGTCTTGACCACATTTGAGCTGCAGTGTGGCAATCAGTTAAATATTTTAATTGTTCTAACACCAAACCTCGCATTAAAAATTCTTGTGCTTCAGCATCCTTTTCATCCCATGTCTGCGAATTTGCATTGGTGCGTGCAACAGTTCCCAAAATATAAGGTTTAAGCTTATTTTCAGCCATATAGATCTCCATCTGCCGTCGCCATAGTTGATAGTTTTGGCCATCAGATCTATGCAAATTATATATCTTCGATTCAGACATAACTACTTCCACGTCTTCACTCGGTTGGACTTGCTCAGCTAGTTCGGCTTGCTCAGTTGTAGATTCTTGTTTAATAGAATTTTGATGAAGAAGAAAGTCTTGGGGTAATCCGGAATCGTTTCCAATTAACGTTTCGCTTGGCTTAGAACTTGTTGATAAATCGCTCATAGGAGTTTAAAAAAAAACACAGCAAAAACATAACATAACCTGTTGAAGAAATAAAGACACTCCAGCCAAATTAGTTCTGTATAAGATTACTTCAGATTTTTATTAAGCTTCAATACAATAGAACATGTAACTTGTTTCAAAGTTAAAAAGGAAATTGCTTGTCAAACAAGTTTTAGAACATCTGACATCATAATGCAACTCTTAAATAATGTTACCTTATTTCAGTTATACAATAAATGTTTCTTCAAATCTCTAAAGTTTTAACTAACAATGAAAGCGTTAATTTTAACATTATGATAGGGGTGAAATGTCTCCTCCACAGCCCTTGCCAGAGCGACCCCGCCAAAATACAGTTTTAATACCCTCCAAAGAGATTCGGACCCCATAAAGTATATATATTCTTGATCAGTGATGAACTCTAAGACGGTCTAGCAACGCCCATACGTTCGTCAGTGGAAAACATGATAATGTCTATTTTTGAATCCCGCCCCCTTTAATGGGCGTTAACGTACGATATTATATAAAGCAATTCTCTCCCACCAAGTTCAACATTTTAAACTGACTTAATAAATATTTTTTTTTTATGTTGGACCAGCACTCAGGGGATGGCCCCTATATATGCAATGCATTGTGCCGGAACTGAAAACGAGGGGTAGTATTGAGGGGACGGATTAAGAAAGATGAGAAGATAGACAGTTTTTTTTAGCTATTTCAACCTTTTACTTCGCCGGCTAATTTTTGCTACAGAGCCGACGAAGGTGGGTGCTGTTACTCAGCTTTTTATTACATGATAGTGTCAGTCGTTGCCAATTACGTTCAGTGACCAGTGCTATGCCTTCATCATTGAAACAGACTGGCAACAACTAACACAACCACGCACTAATGCTGATCAGACGAATTCAACACAATATTTCATGACTCAGCGCGGGCTCGAACTCAGGACCCTCCGCGTCATGGTCTCGTGTTCTACTACTTCAGTCAACAGGAGGGTATTTAAGATTTGACCAGGTCGAATATAACGTTTTTACTTGTTATTGTTATTATTATTTTTTAATATTACTTTATCGTCCTTAGTTTGCTGTAGCTGCAAATAATATTCTTTTTTGGCATACGAAGCAAAGAAATTTGTTTAATTTTTTTTATAAAAAATTTTAAAATTTTGTTGGCTGAAGTAGTAGAACACGAGAGTATGAAGGGGAGGGTTCTGAGTTCAACCCCGCGCTGAGTCATGAAATATTGTGTTGAATTCTTCTGATCAGTATTAGTCCGTGGTTGTGTTAGTTATTGCCAGCCTGTTTTCAATGATGAAGGCATAGCACTGAATATAATTAGCAGAGACTGCCATTTCATGTACCAAAAGCAGAGTAACCACACCGTGGTTGAAATAGCTACATAAAACACTCTATCTTCTCATCTTTTTTCATCTGTACCTTCAATACTATCCCCTCCTTTCTAGTTCCGGCGATATGTACTGCATATGTAGGGGTCATCCCCTGAGTGCTGGTCCAAGGTAAAAAAAGATATGAACTTGTTGAAAAATACAGATACACGATTTCAAATACGTAGATTTTTAATATAAAATAGTTTCTTTCCTCTTAGTTCAACAATTTGGCAAATATAAAATTTATGCAACGGTTTTGTATTCCACATTATCATATTGAAAATCAAATCTTCAAAATCTTATCATATTCTTTGGAACACGTTCTTGATCGAATGAACTATTTAATTTTTTAGTAGTTATATTCCTCATAAAATGTATATTTGTTGCATATCTACCCATAAAAACATTAGCCCTATTCACAATCTTGTGCAAATGGTCTTGCATTATTGCATTTGCAAATTGAGAGAGCATTTGAGAGCATTTTAAATGTATTTTGTTGGTGTAGAGTACAATTATTTTGCAAATGCAATGATGCAAGACTATTTGCACAAGATTGTGAATAGGGCTATTGTGAAATCAAGAAGAGACAATATTAAAATAAAACTAAGTTTTTTATGTTTATTTGAAAAATTTTCTTTATACTTAAAATCTAACCTATTTTGAAACCAAAAGAATTCTTCTTTTAGAAAGAAAAAATATAATTTTAAAACAACAGTGCTCATTTCAATTTAAACAAGTAAAAGTGCTATATTCGGCTGTGCCGAATCTTAAATACCCTTCACAGATGTAATTCTTTTTTATTTCTTGCTAAAACATGAAGTAGGTTTAATTAAATGATGTAACATAGTTTTACTTGAGAAAAAAAATAAAATTTTTAAACTTTTTGGTCACTTTCATGTACCATAAAATATATTATTTGTTCAACCCTGGAGTCGAAATTTTGATTTTTTAAGATTTTAGTACCAATTTTGTTCTTCCTGAATTATAAAATAGTTTTAATTAGCAAAAAGAACAACGTCAATTGCCTATATGGTTACTTTTATATATTTCAATTTCCCAACCCTGGAAACGAAATTTAAATTTTTTTTCACCAATTCAACTCTTAATGAAGGATGAAATAGTTTTATTTAAGAAAAACTTAATATATGTAACCAATTTTGGTCACTTTCATGTACTGCAAAATATTGCATGTACCGAAAAAACGTTAAACTTCCCAACCCTGGAAGTGAAATTTTAATTTTGTTTGTTTAATTTTTAGCCAATGCAACTCTTCATGAGGAATTAAGTAGTATTATTTAAGAAAAATTTACAATTTTCAACCATTTTGGTCACCTTCATGAACTATAAAATATTGCACTTGTCCATCCCTGGCTTCGAAATTTTGATTGTTTTTGGAAATTTTTGATACCAATTTTGTTCTTCCTAAAATATAAAATAGTTTTAGATAGCAAAAAAACAACGTCAATTGCCTTTTTGGTTACTTTTATGTATAAAAAAAATTGAATTTCCCAACCCTGGAAGCGAAATTTAAATTTAAATTTTTTTTTTATCAATGCAAATCATCATGAGGTATTAAGAGGTTTTGTAAAAGAGAAACTTAAAATTTTTAACAATTTTAGTTACTACATGTACTACAAAATACGGAATGTGCCGAAAAAAAAATTTTAATCTACCATCCCTGGAAAAAAAATTTATTTTTTTAGTTTTTAATAGACCATTGAGGCTTCCCAAAGCAAGAAATAGGTTTAATTTACAAACATTAAAAAAAAAATTTTGGTATAAATTTTGCGTCGAGAAATAGGTGTAAGCTTCCCAGCTCTGGAACCATACTTCGGATCTTTCTAAATTTAGCACTCTATTTAAGCTCATTTGCAATTCAACGGTTCAAGAACGAAGTCCCTAGCTCTTCTGGGGGCTTGGGAAAACCGATTTCAAGTACAGACGGACATCTCAATCGTCATCGCTATTCATAAGGATCCAGAATATATATATATATATATATATATATATATATATATACTTTATGGGGTCCCATGTGAATATCGAAGAAATTACACACGGAATGACAAACCTATATATACCCTTTCACTTTTTTGTGAAGGGTATAAAAATGCTTCGAAAAAATTTATGTACAACTAACAGAAAAAAATTAATTTTAAAATTTTCTGTTTAAAAAAGCAACATTTTTAAAACCAAAACGCAATGTTTATATTTTAAGATTGCTTTTTTCTGGTTCATTCTGATTGGGTTTCTTATATGTTTTGGTTTTCCTTATTTTGAAAAGTAGGCACAATTTTGTGAATTCTCTTACTTATTAAGACAACCATTTTCAATGACATCACTGGCACTTTGACCAGATCCAAACAATTTTCCCAGCCATTTTGCAAAAACGAGTTAAAAATATTTAAGTGCTAAAGCATAGTAGCTTTTTTTAAGCAAATATTTTCTTTGAAAGTGCTCAGTTTATTTGTTAATTTAAATTTCATTGAAAAACGTTTTTTGTGCCCATTTTTTGTTCAACTTTTACGTCGTCACTCATGATATAATAAATTTTCACACTAGGTAGCACAAACAGTTTAACAAACTTTCAACATGTCTGCCAAATATCAATCATTTTTAATTTACATCCATGTTACAACCATGCTTCAAAATTATTACAAACAAATATACTCCTAGCAAACAATACCAAAGATGTCTGAAAACGTAAAATTTCTATTTGTTAGTCGGATCTCATTTGTAGTTCTGACATGCCTTTTTAGCAGCCGTTTCGCATTGCTGCTTTACTCTCCATTACCGCCTGTATTCTTTATATTGGTCGAGTTATTTTATGAGCGTACTGGTAGCTCTGGCATCTTCTCACAGTTGAATACTTCCGTTGGAGTACATTGGCCTATATCGAAATTTCTGTTGACTTTTTTTGGCCTGATTTCAACATTCACAGCTGTTTATTCTTTGAATCTCCCTTGGGATTTCCAACACCAAGTGTTATTTCAACATTACTCCGGATTCATAGTAGCCTGATTTTTTTTTTAATCTTGGACCAGCACTCAGGGGATGACCCTTATATATGCAATGCATTGCGCCGGAACTGGAAACGAGGGGATAGTATTGAGGGGACAGATTAGGAAAGATGAAAAGATAGTTGTTTTTGTAGCTATTTCAACCTTTTTACTTCGCCGGCTAATTTTTGCTACACGGCCAACGAAGGTGGGTGCAGTTACTCAGCTTTTTTAGTACATGATAGTCTCAGTCATTGCCAATTATGTTCAGTGACCAGTGACTGTGCCTTCATCACAACCACGCACTAATGCTGATCAGGAGACTTCAACACAATATTTGATGACTCAGCGCGGGCTCGAACTCACGACCCTCCGCTTCATAGTCTCGTGTTCTACTACTTCAGCCAATTGTTAAAATTGAAAAGAAAATATATTTATATGTACTGCATGTATGTATGCCAAAATATCAAACATGGTGACATACACTACGTGCGGGTATCTCACAATTCGAAAAATGTTCTTTTACTTGACAAGTTAGTACTCTTGCATATTTTTGTGACGAATGAAATGATTTGAGCGCACTTCTTCATTACGTTAGATTCAAAAAGAATTTTCAATCCGCCTTATTGTTTAAGTTGATATTTTTCTTAATCATCTCATCGGTAAATAAACGAAATTACCTTTTTTGATATAATAATAAAAATAATAGTGATAATAATAACAATAATGATAATAATATTAGCAATAATGGTTTGTTCATACTAAATTAATCAAAATCTCCGTTTATTCCATTGAAGAAAGAAAAATTCGTTAAGCTTTTGGACCAATTACACAACTCATTACGAATCGATTTATCAATGTATCGGAATAATTTCCCCGCATCTAGTCACGAAAAGCTTATGGACTTGAAGTCAACAGTGGATCTTCTGACCAGCATAACATTTTTCCGCATGAAAGTAAGTACATGATAATCGATATCTAATTAAGCCTGATAATAACTGTGGTAACAATTCTGCAGTTTGTAATAGATTAAAGACAACAGTTTCTTTGATCTAGTACTAAGGCTCTCTGTTATTGTTGAACTTGCACATGTTTAAACATTTTGGAAATGCTATTTTAAATTTAAGGTACAAGAACTATCCAGTCCACCGAGAGCAAGTACTGTCGTCAAAGATTGCGTCAAAGCTTGTCTTAGATCCACTTATCAATTCCTTTTCGAGAACTGCTACGAATTATTTAACAGGGAATTTCAGGTAAGATGAAAGTTTTGACAATTTAATTGCTATTTCAGCAGTTGCACACATAGTACTACCGACACAAAGATTTATTAATAACTTTGGTTTTATATTTAGCTTGAAGTTTATTCTTTACTTTTATTTCTTATTATAGGTGGATCCAAACGAAGCCAAACGTGAATCTGACGACCATGGACCAAAGTTGGATAGTGTCGATTTTTGGCATAAGTTGATTGCTTTGATAGTGTCAGTAATAGATGAAGACAAGAACAGCTATGGAACTGTACTTAATCAGTTTCCACAAGAGCTTAATATCGGCCAAGTATGTAGAAATTCTTATTGCATATGAGCATAGGCAGAATAAAAAAAGAAATAAAAAATGTGTCTTATGCTAAATACGTTAAATATAATATGTATGCATGCAATTAAACTTAATTGATTTACCTTTGTTAAGACCACTATGAGTGCATGTACTATTGATGTAAGAGTATTGCAAGTTCCGAATATTCAGCAATTTTGAGTGCAGAATGCCACTAATATCCCTGGCAGACATAGGATTTGTATACCATGATATAAATACTATGGTTTTTGATACTACTTTGGCATGACAGACATGTGATATATATACTAATATTTTTGTTTTTATTTTCGTGTAATAAAAAAAATGAAAAAAGAAAAACTTTTTAGCATACTTGTTAATAATAACAACAAAATTGCATATTTTATGCGAAAAAATAAATTGTATTTTCGCTATTCGTTAATTATTTACAATCGCCTTAAAAGAAGAATATGCTTTTTTCATTCTAAAATAATAAAAAAGAAGTACAGGCGTTTTTGGACACGTGTAAGTCTTTATGGTTTATAAATCCATTATAACTATACATATTCATGGAAATTTTTCTTAATAAGGTTGAGGCGTCGAACTTCTCGAAAGTTGAAGTGGCGAAATTGGACGATGACTCATTCCCAATGCAATTGAATAAAGCTAAAGGGTGTAAAATGGGTTAATATATTAGTATACTATGTATATTTTCGTAGTATTGAAACCAGATATAAACCACATTATTTTGTGGTTTAATTGTAGTATAGGCTGACACACATGTAGTATAGAATACTAATGTGGTATAGAAATCCTATGTCTGTCAGCGGTATTAGGCGAACATTTTTCAAGTTTTATATTTAGAAACAATAACTGATGCTTAAAGAAATTTTGAATGAATAGTGTTAAAAATAGATGTAGAAACAAAAGTAACTTATTTCAATTCAAAGAATTAATCATATTAAATGGTTATGATATTACCGATCAACTTATGTAAAAAGTTAATATAAACAACGTGTGACATTACACATAATAAGATTAGAATGTAAAGTTTTTATGGCGAGTTCATATCAATTTTTTATAAAAGTTGTTGTTTTGTACCGTTTTCAAATGTAATTTAACTTTAATGTAAGGCGACTGAAGAAGGAAATTCTTTTTAATAGAAAATTTTTCATATGTCACTTTCACATATAAAACTCTTATGCCCAGTTTTTAACTTCAAAATTAAGTACTATTTAAACTTAAAGTGTATATAAATACAAAATTTTTTTTTTCACTTCGAATTTAAATAAGATTTAAATGGCCCACATTTAAATTCAATTTAAGTTTTTCATACAACCATGTGTTTTTCATTGTTTGTTTACATTCAACAACCTGAAAATTGGTACAGCAGCTGTTCATTGGAACAAAACTTCGGTAAATAGGTTATTGTATTGGATCATTTTCAGTATTTTTCTTACTATTTATTTGTGCTACCATACTTTTATCACAATTAAATACCAAAATTAATTTTAGACTGAAAAACTGAAAGTGTATTTAAACACAACTTAAGTTTATGGAAAAATTAACTAATTTTGTACTTAAATACGAAGTCAAAAACTGGGGGTTATTCGCCAATATTGCTTCAGATAATGTATATAAAAAATTCATGTTCGGCACATAACTATTATGCTAGGAATATATTTACATATAAAACTAATAACCCTTTATGTCTAGTTTCTTGAAAAACTCACAATTTCAAAAGGTACAGTTATTAAATTGCCTGCTATTCAGAATAACCTAATTGTTATCCAAAGTACATTACACTAAGGTTAAAGTTTCTTTTGAAATATATTCTCGAAAAATTTGGAAAGACTGTTGCAAAATAATAGGCAATTTTTGATACTTAGGATGTTTGATGGCCCTATTTTACTTTAGCCCTTATAACACAAAGTGCAACTAGCTACTTCAAATCGTTCAGTACACTTTACAGCACCACAATATTTTAAATAGGACGACCTATGACTCTCTGTGATTCTTATTAAATTTTCTCTGAATGAGATAAACCAATATAAACATATATAGAGTGAATATAGGAAACCAGCGGCAGTTGTTGAATTTAAAAGGAAAACATTTCTATAAATAAACATTGTTTAGATAAACCTTTATATAAAAATGTATACAGAACTGTTCAAGGAAATTTCGTTAGTTGTTTTTCAAAAAAGTCGACACAAGTAGCTAATTAGACCTTCCTCAGGTCCGGGAGGGTGTAATAAGCGACATTCTTCAGCACCTAGAATATGATGTTACATTATTCCACATGCCAAGTATGCATAATTTTCGAGAAAAAAACATTTATTTTTTTTCAAAAATTCAGTTGCCAACTATTATCCCGGTTATTCGCACTTCTTATTATCAAATAAAATTGAAATGAGTTGAAGTATTTATATCTTTTTTTATTGTAACTTAATCACGATTTCGCATAGTAAGTGGATCATATCCAAGTGAATGGTGATGTATTAGGACAGCTCTCCAAACATTGAAGTGGCATATTATAGGCATAAGAGGGAATAAGATATTGTGTGAGCCAAATTTGTGTTACGGATCAACAAAAATTTTTGGATGTAACATGCGGTGGTAACATTATCGCGTACAAACAAATTTTCGAATTGGAAGATATTAATGAACTATCCAGAATTTATAATATTTGAGCAAGTGAGCATGCAGTGGAAGAGGGTGTAACAGTTCGTTATGTAAGAGCTGACAATAGTTTTCTTTTCTTATGATCAGCACTCAGGGGAATACCCCTACATATGCAGTGCATTGCCGTGGAACTAAAAAGGAGGGGATAGTATTGAGAAGAAAGATGAGTATATAGAAACATTTTTGTGCTATTTTAATCCTTTACTTCGCTGGCTGAATTTTTGGTACAGGGCCGAAGTATGCTGTTACTATGCTCTCCAGCATATGATAGTGCTAATTGCCGCTAGTTATATTCAGTGGCCAGTGCTTTGCTTTCATCACTACAAGAGGCCGAAAACAATTAACACAACCATGCACTAAAGCTGTTCAGAAGAATTTGACGACATAATCATGACTGTGTCCGGTGTCGAACTCACGACTTTCCGCTTCATACTCTCGTGTTAAACATTTCAGCCAACAACATCCTTAGAGCAACTTACAAAAGAAGATAAACTTCCCGAAGAGAAAAAGTGTAGAAGTGAAATTGAGAATAGATATTTTGCAATCAAAGGTGTTCATGTACAATTTGATGACGTTGCTAATAGAAATAGAAAAGTTATCAGTGGCTTCAGTGGTTTCAACGCCGGACGAACTGCCGACTGCTATAGGTGCTTTAATGGATCACCAGAGTATTATTGAGACTAGTCGAACTGGGCAGAATTTAACACCAGATCAAAACAGAAAAACTACACAATGTGAATTACATTTGCCTGGAATGCAGGTTCCCAATTTTAATTTGAGCAGTTTAGATTGGAATCGTTTTCGAAACCTTTTTAAAGTAATATTCGAACTACAAACACATACAGCTGTCAAATGAAAATTATCGGATTGCCTACCAAATAATAGAAAACGTTATGGCAATTCAGGTAAAGTAAAAAAGTTTCGTTGATAGATCAACGGCTATTGAAAACACCAGCACATGAAAGTAACGTAAAGGAAAGTCTTAGTACATTTTAGGTGGAACCTGTAGTTCACTCGAATTCGATTCTTATATATATATATATATATATATATAAATGAAATTTATTTGTTGGTGGTTAAGCAATGTCTATATGCATTTCATTGGTGCTTTACCAAATCGTCAGTAGACTTTAACCACAGTTTTGAAAAGTTAAAAACCTCTTATCTTCTGCATATACTTCCGAAAACCATCTGAGAAAGTATATGCATAAGATAAGAGGTTTTTAACTTTTCAAAACTGTGGTTAAAGTCTACTGACGATTTGGTAAAGCACCAATGAAATGCATATAGACATTGCTTAACCACCAACAAATAAATTTCATTTATATATAGTAGTATTGTGACAACAATGTGTCAAATAAAAAGATTTCATATATATATATATATATATATATATATATATATATATATATATATATATGCCACAAACTATGAATTCCTACTTTTATTTTGTGCAATTGTGTCTGGTAACCCTTCTGGTTGTTTAGATGATAGGGCATTTCTCTTACTTTTAAGTCAGTACACATCTGATGCTGAAAGCGAGCGGAACAATTATAAACACACATTTATAGACAATTGATTGAATGAACATTATTAAAACTTTACTAAATATTTGTGTCGATATTCATTTTCCTGAGCAAGTTCGGTAAGTTACCCTCCCACTCGACTATCCGATGATAATTTCAGAAGTGGGATAGGTAAGAAGTGTCGGTTGGAAGAGAAGTTTTGTGCGTTGATGAAAGAGGCTAACAAGAATATTGGACATAACGAAGGAAGTGTAAAAAAATAAAGTTTGTATAGTGAACAATTTATGGACAAGTTGTCCATTGTGAAACTGAAAGAGAAGTTGCGCGAGTACGGGTTAAAAACGTCCGGAGTGAAAAGTGAACTTGTTGCACGTTTGCGTGAAGCGAAGGTTCCAGAGCCTAACGAGATGCAGGCCGATGAAGAACAAAACAAAGTGGTGGTACCAACGACAACGTCAAGTATGGTGGAGGAATTGCGTGACGATGTTTTGCGTCTCCAGCGTACAATGGAGTCGCTCACAAACCAATTTTAAGCCTACACGACGTCGACGATGAGTACAAATGTTTTGCTGCCGCAGAGTTCGGGTGAAAAAGAAATGAAAAACTTTGTAACTGCCGCTTCAGTTACTACGTGTATAGATCAACAGAATTTGATGCAACAACAACAACATTTTTTGCAAATGAAAACAACCACCAACGATATATGGGAATGAATGTACCAATGTCTTTGCAACAGTGTGTGTCGTATGAAAACAGACAACCACAATCGGTAGTATATGCTCGACAACAGCAAGGCATGTCTATGCAGAGTAATTCAAATTGGCCGTTGCAAATGAATAGCTCGTATGCTGTGCAGTCGCCTATCGCAGCTGCATCAAGTGCTAGTGAAAATATGTTTGTGCTTGTTCGGTCGTGTTTGGATTCGACAATGAGAGTAACAAATGCACCGCATGTAAATAATACACGTCTAACATCAATCAGTCAGTGTAGTGTGCATGAAATAATTGATGTGTTGCCTACATTTGACCCTAGTAGTGACGGCACTACATCAGTACAGTTTATTGAAAGGGTTGAAGAATTGAAAAATGCATACCAGTGGTCTGACGGAATGGTTTTGTTTGCCGTTAGAAGCAAACTGTTAGGTGTGGCAATATTATGGGTTGATGCTCACCCAATATTTGACAAGTGGCAAAATTTTGTAATTGCTTTTATGGAAGATTTTCCAAATATAGTGAACAGTGCAGACATACATATTCAAATAATGAATACGCAGCAGAAGAAAATTGAAACTGTCGTTGAGTAATATTATAATATGCTAGCAATTGGTCGCCGTGGTCAATTGGATGACAACGCAATAATAAGATATATAATAAATGGCTTAGAAGATTATGGTTTACGGAAGTCATTATCTGTAATATCATTTGTGAAATGTTCGGAATTATTGAGATCTGTACAAAGTGCCGTGGTGGGCTCGAGAGCTCAAACGTTTAACACAAATACGAAACAAAATGTGCCGTTTAAGAGAAACGATGAACAGAAACCAACTGGACATTTAAGCGTTAAGTCAGCGCCTAAATCCGGTCCAACGTGTTATAATTGTCGTGAAATTAGACATCTGTCGCGAAATTGTGCAAAACCACAGCGCAAACCAAGAGATCCGGTAAATACAATCACGAACGCAAATGTTATAACAAAAGGTGTTATGGTGAATGATGTGAAATGTAATGCATTGATAGACTCAGGAGGTGCTGTGTCTCTTGTGAAACGGTCTATCGCGGAAAAATTGAATTGTACTGTGACCAAATGTAAGAAAATATTACAAGGTTTCGCTGGAGGCGAATACAAGTGTAATGAAAGAATAAAAGACATTGAAATTACAATCGATGAACAGTGTTTTAGTGCCGAGTTATATGTAGTAGACAATGACACAACTGCATACGAACTGATTACCGGTTTGGACATTTTATTTAACGGTCGTGTAATTATAGAAAACGGTAAATGTCAGGTGTACGCAATGCACACTAATGATATACAATGTGGCGATAATCTTCAAAATAGTGAAAAGAAACAAGTAGTTGAACTGCTGAACGAATACGCAGATTGTTTTGCTGATACTCTAGATAAAATTGGAAAATATAGTACCATGAAAATGGAAATTTCTGTAACTTCATCGAAACCTATTGCAAGAAAATCATACGTCATACCGATCCCCAAACAAGAAGTTGTTGAAAGTATTGTTAGTGAATTAGTGGAACTAAATATAGTTCACCCATCAACATAAGTTTATGCGTCTCCAATCGTCTTGGTCCCTAAATCAAATGGTGAAGACAGACTTTGTGTGGACTATAGGGCATTGAATGCTATAACCGAAAAGCAACCTTGGTCAATGCCTACAGTGGATGGTGTTTTGTCAACTATCGCAGGTAAGAAATATTTTACTATTCTTGATATGATGTGTGGATATTATCAAATAGAGATTGACGAAGAGTCAAAAAAGTTTACTGCTTTCATCACTCATAATGGTCATTTTGAGTTTAACCGTATGCCATTCGGGCTCAAAAATGCGCCTTGCACGTTCCAGAAAATGATGATGGAAATTATTGAGCCGTTGAAGGGAAAGGTCGTAAGCTATGTTGACGAAGTGATAGTTGCATCTGATACGTTTGAAGAGGGTTTGTGTAATCTCGAAGAATTTTTGAAAATTATTCAACGGGAAGGGTTGACGCTTCGACTATCTAAATGTTTCTTTATGAAGGATAGTGTTCCATTTCTTGGACATGAAATCAATGGAAAAGGCATCAGGCCTGGTCGTATTAAAACAATGGCTATTCAAGAGTTCCCAATACCAACTTCTGTTACTGAAGTTAGACGCATCTTAGGTTTCACGAGCAATTTACAAAATTTGTTGAGAACTATGCTCACATCGCAACGCCGATAAATAAATTAACACGAAAAGATGTTTCCTTAAATTGTTCTGCAGAATGTGATGATGCCTTCAGAAGATTGATAAGTGCTATAACTAGTGATCAGGTACTGGGTGTATATGATATTGAAAAGGAGCAAGAGCTTCATACAGATGCAAGCAGCATTGGACTTGCAGCAATTTTGATCCAACGAGAATCTGATGGTACTAAAAAGCCTATTGCGTATTACAGCCGAGTTTGCAGGAGGTAGAGAGCAGATATCATGCGTATGAGTTAGAGATTTTGACTTTAATAGAATGTTGTGAACGATTCCGTATATATCTTTTAGGCAAACATTTTACAATTTATTCAGACTGTTCTGCAATTTCGAGTATGAAATCTATGACACCAATGAATCGTCGAGTATCGCGGTGATTGCTGAAGTTGTTGGAGTTTGACTATACAGCATGTCATCGTCCAGGTAGCCAAATGAGTCATGTCGATGCAATGAGTCGCGCACTAGTTGAACAGCCAGTGGAAGTTGAGGATGTAACCTCAAAATTGATGAGCATTGATATATCAGCCGAAGATTGGATTCTCACGATGCAGAAGCAAGATCCCGAGTTAAAGCAAATAGTAGCAGTATTGAAAGGTGAGGTTGAATCAACAGAAAGAAAAAATTATGATAGTGAATTTACGCTTAAGAGACACAGGTTATATAAAAAGATCAAAGATGGTAACGAATTACTTGTTATACCACGTGGTGTCAGATGGCGAATAGTTAAATTTTGCCATGATGATGTTGGACATCTGGGTGTAGATGGCTCCATTAAGAAAATTTATCCAAACTTTTGGTTTCGACGAGTTAGAAATTATGTTAAAAGCTATGTGAAATGTTGTGTTGAGTGCTGTTACAATAGAGAGCCGATCCGAAAAGAATGCCACCTCTATGGAATTGAAATTTCGTCGGTACCTTTTGAAGTGGTTCTTATGGACCATTTAGGACCATTTATCAGAACTCGAAGGGGCAATGAATACGTTCTTGTTGTTGTCGATTCATTGACACGTTATTCAATTGTCGTACCAGTTAAGTCAACGAAGACGAAGTCTATGATAGATGCCTTGAATTATTTGACGTTATACTTTGGTTTGCCACGACGAATTGTGACTGATCGCGGAACAGCTTTCACGTCATCAATGTTTAGAGATTACTGCTATAAGAACGACATCCAGCATGTAAAAGTAGCTGTACGTACACCACGAGCTAATGGGCTCGCCGAAAGAATTAACCAGTCTGTGCTGTCATATCTGAAAATATCACCTAACGCGAAGGTTTGGGACAACGAATTACGCAATCTACAATGGAAGATAAATACAACTGTTAATTCTACAACAAAATATTCACCTATTGATCTGATTTATGATTTTCCACTAAAGGACATCAGTGCCAACAAACTGTTATCTGCTGTTCATGATGATAACATCAACGTTGACACACCAACAGTAAGTGAACGCCGTGAAGATGCTATCAAGAATATATCAGCTATCAAGAATATTACAGCCCGAGAAAAATGGAAAGCTAGATTTGATGCCAAACATGCAAAACCACATATTTATCAGGAAGGTGATCTAGTTCTGATGGAAAGTGCGATGCCTAGCACTGGAGAATCCCGTAAGCTTGATGCCAAATACAAAGGTCCGTACGTTATTAACAAAGTCTTGCGTTACGATAGATATATCATCGAAGCAGCACAACGAAATCAACGAAAATTTAGCACTGTGGTCAGTAGCGATAAAATGGAGCCATGGTGCACACTTTTTCCTGAGGTCGATGATGATTACCAAGATGATGCTGAAGAAGATGAAGACGATGATAAATAACTCGAGGACGAGCTATCGTCAGGATGGCCGAGCTGTCACAAACTATGAATTCCTACTTTTATTTTGTACAATTGTGTCTGGTAACCCTTCTGATTGTTTAGATGAGAGGGCATTTCTCTTATTTTTAAGTCAGCACACATCTCATGCTGAAAGCCAGCGGAACAATTATAAACACACATTTATAGACAATTGATTGAATGAACATTATTAAACATTATTAAAACTTTACTAAATATTTGTGTAGATATTCATTTTCCTGAGCAAGTTCGGTAAGTTACCCTCCCACACGACCATCCGATGACATATATATATATATATATATATATATATATATAAATATATATATATATATATATATATATATATATATATATATATATATATATGTATATACATATATATATATATATATATATATATATATATATATATATATATATAAAAAGGTACATATATACCTATATATATATATATATATATATATATATATATATATATATATATATATATAATCTCAATCATTGCCAAGCAGCACAGGAGTTGCTTAGGCAAACCGTACGAGACTTAAAGGTAGACGTTGCTGTACTCAGCGAGCCATATAAGAAGATTGTATCTGCAAATTGGGTTACTGATGATACAGATACAGCAGCTATATGGACTACCGGTTCTTTGATATTGAGGGAGAGGTTATCACCGCAATGTGGGTACACGCGGGCCACTGTTTCCGGCATATGTTTGTACAGTTGTTATGTTCCTCCTTGGTATTCTATTGATGACTTTCGTGTTATTATAGACAAAATAGTGATGGACGCTGCAGCCAGGAGTCCTGTTATAATAGCAGGGGATTTCAACGCGTGGGCTGTTGAATGGGGCTGCCCCTTGACAAATGCAAGGGGAAGGATGCTATTAGAGGCCCTTTCTGCGCTAAATGTTGTGCTCTTGAGTTCTGGAGATGAGGAAACATTTAGAGGAGGAAATGGTGGTTCAATTATTGATATTACGTTTGCCAGCGATACCATTATAAACCGTGTAAACTGGAGAGTATCTGATGTTTATACTCACAGCGATCACAGTGCCATAATTATGGGTATACAGGATGATATACGGCATGTGACTCCCCGTGCACAAGGTTTGTCGGGATGGAAAGTGAATACCTTTGATAAGGATATTTTTGCCATCTGTATGGAAGGTATGGAAATAAATGGTTCAGCTGAGGATATGGCAGAACAATTGGTAAAACATATCACGCGGTCGTGCGATGCATCTATGGTGAGGCGGAAAGGATCCGGAAAGGGGTCACCGGTTTATTGGTGGAATGATGATATTGCCGGCTTGAGGGCGGAGTGTATACGTGCCAGAAGGCAGTATACAAGAACTCGAGGTAGGTTAGAGAATAGCGTATACCAGGAGAATTACAGGAATAGGAGGAAGGCCCTAAAGGATGCAATTCGTAGGAGCAAGCGGCAGTGTTTTCTTAATATCTGTGATGAGGTGGATGATAATCCTTGGGGTCTCGCATATAAGCTGGTCACCAAAAAACTTAAATGCCTGACCCCGTTGCAACCGAGTGAGGGGCCAATCCTGGAGGAAATTGTAGACCATCTCTTTCCCCAGCAGGACGCACCACCTTGGGAGCACAACCCTCCAATTGGGACATTAAATTTTCCCCCGGTTACAATAGCTGAGATTGAGGACGTTGTCTCTAGGTTTAGAGACAAGAAGGCACCGGGACTCGACTGCATTCCAAATATAGTATTAAAGGAGGCCGTCAGGCTTTGTCCCGAGCAGGTCTTAAAAATGGTGAATACATGCTTAGGTAAGGGAATTTTCCCAACAAGATGGAAGAGGCAGAAGTTGGTATTAATACCAAAAGCCAATAAACCCCTAGATGATCCCTCATCTTATCGGCCACTGTGTATGATAGATACATGTGGGAAGTTGCTAGAGGGTGTGATCTGCCGAAGACTTGGGAATTGCGTTGAAGACAGAAATGGTCTATCAGACAACCAATTTGGCTTCAGGAGGGCGAAGTCAACAGTGGATGCTATAAACGTGGTAGTAGAAACTGCTGCACGGACTATCTATGGCAGGAGTTGGAGGAATGGCACAAAGGAGTACTGTGTAGTTGTGACGCTGGATGTGAAGAACGCGTTCAACACAGCGTGCTGGGTGCATATTGTTGATGCTCTAACTCGATTGCACATCCCAGAATATCTGATAGGGATAGTGCAGGATTATTTCCGGTACAGAGAATTGATCTATAGTACAGATGCGGGTATAAGGAAACGTAGGATTAGTGGTGGTGTTCCCCAAAGATCGATACTTGGACCATTGTTGTGGAACGTAATGTATGATGGAGTACTAAGGTTGAGGTTACCTGAGAGAGTACAGATTGTTGGATTTGCAGACGATATAGCGCTGGTGTGTGAGACTAAGGAATTGCTGGAGGCAGAAACCATTGCAAATGCCAGCGTACAATTAGTAAAGTCCTGGATCACTGCAATGGGATTGACTCTAGCTCTCATAAAACCGAAGCGGTTTTGATTAGTAGTCGTAAGGCTAAGGAAACTATTACCCTCAATGTTGGCACCTGCTCCATAGAATCAAAGGCATTTCTGAAATATCTGGGTGTGATCATTGACACACGGCTATCTTTCCGCGAGCACTTGCGATATATAGCATCCAAAGCATCAGGGACCTGTTTGGCGCTATCTCGGATCATGCCAAACACGAGAGGGCCAAAGTATCTTCAGAGGAAACTGCTCGCTGGAGTAGTAAGGAGCATTATCCTATATGCACACCCAGTATGGTCAGACTCACTTAGATATTCCACATATGTGGGGCTGGTATGCCCTGTGTATAGGCTAGCTGCTTTAAGAGTATGTAGTGCATTTCGGACAGTGTCGGACGAGGCGGCTTTTATCATTGCGGGTATGATCCTTATCGATTTAGAAATCATGAATAGGGATAACTCTGATTTATGTATGCAAAAATGGCAAGAACGGTGGTCGACCACTAAAAAGGGAAGATGGACTTATTCATTAATACCCGACATCAGATTATGGCTGACTAGGAAACATGGTGATCTGAACTATTACCTAACACAGTTCTTGTCTGGACATGGTTGCTTTAGGTCATATCTATTTCGTTTTAAGCACGACGACTCTCCGTTCTGTCCACACTGTGGTGGGAATGTGGTTGAGGATGCTGAGCATGTCGTCTTTGTCTGCTCACGATTCAGCAACTGGAGGTTGTGTTTAGAGGAAGGTTTGGGGCGTAGGATCAGCCCGGAGAATATTATTCCGACCATGCTGGAATCCTTATTGAATTGGACCACAGTGTGTAGTTTTGTACAGCTTGTTCTAATAGAACTTCGCAGATTAGCACAGATTCGTAGGAGAGTTTGTACGTATTAGGATTCGTTAGCTACTGACGATTAAATATGCGCATCAGTTCCGAACCTCCTTACCTAGGAACTAAGGAGGACGTAGGAATAATACTGATAATACTACCCACCCTGATGAAATGCCAAAGCTGTCCCAGGGTGGTGCTAGTGAAGTTGTCGTGGGGCCACTATTGGTATATATATATATATATATATATATATATATGTATATATATATATATATATATATATATATATATTTATACTTATATATATATATATATATATATATATATATATATATATATATATTTATATATATATATATATATATATATATATATATATATATATATATTTATATATACACATATATATAAATAGGTATATACCTATATATATATATATATATATATATATATATATATATGTATATATATATATATATATATATATATATATATATATAAGTATACATATATTGAAGGGCACCAACTAAATACGCTTGATTTGTTCCTAACTTCACACCCCCAAAAGTATGAAGTGAACGTCAGTGCACCTCTCGGTAATTCGGATCATTGTATCATCTCCGCTTCTTTTTCGTTCTCGGCACTTCGAAACGTTTCACCCACAGCCACGAAACGTTTAAAATACGTATACGAAAAAGCTCGTTGGGCAGAGCTCAACGAATTCTATCGTACTTTCAATTGGAAACTATGTTTCTTAGATAAAAATATCGATTTAATGGCGGGAATGGTTGGAAATATAATTTTGCTGGGAATGAAATACTTCATCCCACCCAAAAAAATTTCGGTTAAGCCGAGACAAAAATCGTGGTTTAACGAATCTTGCAAAGAGGCAATCAGATCCAGAGAGGAAGCATTCAGTACTTGGCGGAATAACAAAAACGCAAATACTGATGCGCTGCGCAAACAAGCAAGGTCTTCGTGTGCCAGAGTGCTAAGGCGTGAAAAAGCTTTATACGAGCAGCGCCTTCGTGCTAAAGTTCTTACCGCCACGAGAGGTAGTAAAAGCTTCTGGTCATTCATTAAAAGAGTAAAGGATAAAGCTAGTTCATCAATTCCAACTCTTTTAAGGGATGATCAAATATTCACTGAACCTGTTGATAAAGCTAACCTTTTGGCTGAGATGTTTGCAGGTAATTCTTGCTTGCCAGGTAGCAATCAGCAATTGCCCGTGGTGGAAAGAGTATCAGTTCCTATGCCAAGAATATTCTTTCGACCACGTGCAGTTAAAAAGGTTTTAGCGAATCTCAACATAAACAAGTCTCCTGGGCCGGATGGCATTCCAGCACTGGTCTTGAAGCAGTTTTTTTCGACGCTAGCGCGTCCATTGGCTAAGCTATTTAGTGCATCGTACCATGCCGGTAAATTTCCGATGTGTTGGAAGTTAGCCAATGTAACGCCGATCCCTAAGAAGGGAGAGGCGCAATACCCCGAATATTACCGCCCAATTGCAGTCTGTTCTGCAATTTCCAAGGTCATGGAAAGTACGACCAACTTCCACCTGGTAAGGTATCTGGAAACCAACACCTTACTTAACGACCGGCAGTATGGTTTTCGCAGAGCTCGCTCTACAGGAGACCTGCTCGCTCTGTTAACAGAAAAATGGTGCAATTCGATTCACCATTTCGGCGAGAGTAAGGTGGTGGCTCTAGATATCTCAAAAGCATTTGATAGAGTGTGGCATGATGCACTTCTGTTAAAACTGACTGCTTTTGGTGTCGGTGATGATTTCTCTCGCTTCATAGCGAGCTTCCTCAGGGACCGCACTATACGAGTTGTTATAGACGGGGTCTCATCAAACGAGTTCAAGGTAAATTCAGGGGTGCCGCAAGGCTCTGTGCTATCTCCTACTCTCTTCCTCATCTTTATAAATGACCTTCTATGTCAAACTTCAAACCCTATCTACTCTTTCGCGGATGATAGCAGCATTATCCATTCTTTCTCTTTCACCAGCCGGCCATGCCTGGAGGAGATTGACGCCAGGAGACAAAGGATGAACGAGTCACTCACAAGTGGTCTCGTGTCAATCTCCGAATGGGGCCTCGCGAACAGGGTTAACTTTAACCCTCATAAGACGCAGTGCTGCGTGCTTACGCATAGGCGGCTGGTCGAAGGTTCTGCGCCATCCGTGTTTATGGATGGTATAGGTATTGGGGAATCAGAAGCTCTTGATGTTCTTGGTATGAAAATACAGTGTGACGTTCGATGGATAGATCACATTTTTCATATTTCAAAAGAAGCTTTCAAGTGTCTCGGCTTTTTAAGACGGTGTAAGACATACTTCACCCCAACTGATCTCCTCAATATATATACCACCTACATCCGACCAAAGATGGAATACAACTCTCATGTATGGGCCAGTGCTTCAAAGTCTGTTTTGAAGTTGCTCGACCGCGTACAAGAGAGAGCGAAGAAGCTCATCGGTGACAGTAGGGTAGCCAACTCTATTGACTCACTGGAGCATCGACGCAACGTGGGGTGTGTTTCACTGTTCTACCGATACTACAACGGAATGTGTTCTGGTGAAATAAGGGAGCTTGTGCCGGATAACCGTTTATTTCTGCGAGCTACCCGCTCTTCACATAGGGCACATCCTTTTGTGGTTGAGTTGTTAGTGAATCGCACCACGCATTACAGAGAGAATTCGTTCTTTGGCCGAACGGTTCGTATGTGGAACAAACTTCCAGCAGAGGTCTTTCCTGTCAGTTTTAACTTGGGGAGGTTCAAATCGAACGTCCACAAACACTACTCCCTCTACTTCCCATAAACAACTTTCCTAGTTCTGGCACAATGCATCGCATATGCAGGGGTCATCCCCTGAGTGCTGGTCCAAGAAAAAAAAAAAAAAATATATATATATATATATATATATATATATATTTTTCTTTTTGACGTAATGATAGCAACTATCAATAGTGCCCGACGACAAACTTCACTAGCACCATCGTGGAACAGCTTTGACATTTCGTCAGTTTGGATAGACTTACTAGTGTTATGCCTACGTCCTCCTTAGTTCCAAGGTAAGGAGGTTCGGAACTGATGTGCATACTTCATCGTTAGTTACTAACGAATTCTTCTACGAATATGTTCTAATCTGCGAAGTTCTATTAGAACTAGCTGTACACAATTGCACACGCTGGTCAATTTAATATGGGTTCCAGCATGACCGGAGTTATATTCCCCGGGGCTGATCATATGCACTAACCTTTCTTCAAAATATGAACTCGAGTTGTTGAATCGTGAGCAGACAGAGACGGCATGCTCAGCATACTCAACTATATTCCCATTGCACTGAAATACATATAGCCTAAAGCAACCATGTCCAGACAAGAACAGTGTTAGGTAATAGTTTAAATTACCATGCTTCCTAGTCAGCCATTATCTGATGTGGATTATTAATGTACGTCCATCTTCCCTTTTCAGTAGTTGACCAGGGTTCCTGCCACTTTTGTAAACATAAGTCCGAGTTATTCCTATTTATGGTTTCTAAATCGATTGGGATTATACCTGCAATGATAAAAGCGGCTTCTTCCGACACTGTCCGAAATGTACCACATACTCTCAAAGCAGCTAGCCTATACACAGGCGATACCAACCTCACACATGTGGAGTATCTAAGTGAATCTGACCATACTGGGTGTGCATATAGGATAATGCTGATTACTACGCCAGCGAGCAGTTTACTCTGAAATTACTTTGGCCCTCTTGCATTTGGCATACTGCGAGATAGCGCCAAGAAGGTTTTCGATTCTTTGGATGCTATATATCGCAAGTGCTCACGAAAAAACAGACGTGTGTCAATCATCACGCCTAGATATTTCAGAAATGTCTTTGATTCTATGCAAGAGGTGCCAACATTCAGGGTAATAGTTTCCTTACGGATATTAATCAAAACCGCTTCGGTTTTATGATCATCTAGAATTAATCCCATTGATGTGATCCAGGACTTTACTAATTGTAAGCTGTCATTTGCAATGGTTTCTGCCTTTTCTTTGGCTTATTCTTTGGCTTTTCACTCTAACGCTATATTTTCTACGAACCCACTATCTTTACTCTTTCAAGTAAACTTAATCTTAGTACTCTATCGTACATTACGTTCCACAATAATGGTACAAGTATCGATCCTTGAGAAACTCCACCACTGGTCGCACGTTTCCTTATACCTACATCTGTATTGTAGATCAATTCTCTATTTCGGAAATAATCCTGCACTGTTCTTATCAGGTATTCTGGAATGTCTAGTCGAGTTAAAGCATCAACATTACGCACCCTGTTTGCTGTGTTGAACGTGTTCTTTACATCTAACGTCACAACTACAAAGTACGCTTTTGTACCATTCCTCCAACTCCTTCCTTAGATAGTTCGAGCACCATATTTATAGCATCCACTGTTGACCTTGCTTTCCTGAAGCCAAATTGCCATGTCTGTCTTCAACGCAATTTCCAAATCTTTTTCAGATTACAACCCTTCTAGCAATTTATATATATATATATATATATATATATATAATATGTATAATATATATATTTATATATATATATATATATATATATATATATATATATATACTTATATATATATATATATATATATATATATATATATATATAATATATATATATATATATATATATATATATATATATATATATATATATATATATATATATATATAATATATATATATATATATATATATATAATATATATATATATATATATATATATATATATATATTTATATATATATATATATATATATATATATATAATAATATATATATATATATATATATATATATATATATATATATATATATATATACATATATATATATATATATATATACATATATATATATATATATATATATATATATATATATGTATATATATATATATATATATATATATATATATATATATATATATATATTAGAAAAGAAGCTCGATGATGAAACCAATTAATTTCTCCGACATTTGCAAGATTTCTAAAATTTTCGGAAAGAAGAATCTCCAAAATAGAAAATGTCCAAAGGAGGGAGTTAAGAAAACGAAACCAGATGCTACAACAGTTCAGAGGCGCGTCATTTTGTACGTTTTACTACCAATGTCAAACTTATTGTTTTGTTGCCACTTTGGTGTAACTTAGAAATGTCACTATGCGTGCAAAGCTTTTAAAGAAGTGTAATATCGGAATCTTGTTTTCAGTATTTGGAAATCACTAGTGGCTGTGACATCACGGTTGTAAATGCAGCTGGTGATTTCAGAAGTTGTTGCACAAGGGGAAAACCTAAATTTTAATCATTAGGAAATTACGAATAGTTTATTACCCGTCTTGTAAAACTTCAAAAATGCCATTTCGATGTCTATGCGATTTCACCAGTATAAGATTGGTAGTTACGCCATACGGCTCTGTGATGGCTGCAAAATTATCTTGAACAATGGGTTTCGATTTAGAAAGGCATTTTTATTTTCTTTCCTCACACCTCGCTATTTCGTGAAACTAGATTATGAAATCCGGAAAAGGGTATAACAACAACCGGAAACGTTCAAGGACTACGTTCTCGCTCTACAAGCGTTAGTGCAAAGGAACACGCTGGTCATAACACCCAAATAGCGCGCGAAGACGAAAAGGTAACAATAACACTTTCATACCTGGTCAACCAGTATCAGCGATTATCGACACGGAACCTACGGTAATACGAGATCCGTGACATAAGACCACGTATATCGAAGTAGACATTGGCGTCCTCCTGTCCTACGATTTCCGGTCACCTCTGATAGGAATCCGGTAATCAGGTAAGGAAAACGTGCTTAATTCCTAGAAGAATGAAGTCCACCGCCGTAACTGAAGAAATTCAAAGCGTGAAACCGGAAACTGAAAGGGTTTTAACAAAGAAATTTGGCACCCGGCGGACGTAATGGATTACAGGCAAAGCCAGATCCGTGTCGAATGCTTACTCCCTGCTTCGAATTGCCTATTTTCTGGAGTGCTTCATACAGCCAATTTTTCAGCAGCTTTGATTTTTCAGCATTTGCACTCCGTCGAAGCTTTTAAAAAGTATTTAACAGCATTATTAGCGCAGACATAACGCCACACGAATTTGCGTATCATCGCAACAACGTTCAAGAGCATATCTAAAACGTAAGGGAACCCTCCCGCCTATTAACGAGTTCAGATGTAAAGATCAACATCGACAAATGTGTATTTTTCAATTAAGAAACAAAATATGAGAGAAACTTGGTGACGCCAGAGGATATAAAAACGGACCTCGATAAAACAGTTGCCATAACGACTGCAGACATTGAAAATGGGGCGTCGAGCAACAACAGAAATCCTCGAAAGCCCTAAAGGACTACCACACAATAGGGCCTATGTTAACCTGTCCCGATTTCGTGAAGACTTTTGCGCCTCAAACAAATGCAAGCGAATATGGACTTGGAGCCGTACTCCCACGGCAAATCTATAGACAGAAAATATCGTTGACTACGCCAGCCGACTCCTCAAGCCTGCCAAAAAGAACTTTTCCCCTACCGAAAAAGAATGTCTGGCTAATGTGTGGGCAATCACGAGAATGCGTCATTATAAGAAGAGTACGAGTTCAAGGTAATTACAGAACATTTGGCCCTGAAATGTTAGAGCTTCATAGACAACCCCACTTGACGTGAGGTGTAAACCTTCGGTACACTATCGGAACAGTAAGAAAAATATGGTAACCGACGCTCAACCAAGGCAACTAATCGAAGAAATAAGCTATATTCATGCTGGCCCAGGTGCCTAATGTTGCACAAATATAATAACCAGTCCGAAGCTTGTCTCCTAGGGATAATAAAAACCACTAACAAGATTGAGAGCCGTTATTAAAGGTCTATACCCTGCAATGTAAAACATGCCAGGAATTTAAAATATTCCAAAGCCTGCCTGCAGGGAGGATGCCTACCTAAATCCCAGACGAGTCTTGAGCGCATCTGTGTACCGATTGTTTGGGACTCTTACTCAGAGGTAATCAAGGCCTTCCGCGAAAGGATCATCGCCGGATACGGTATCTCAAATACCGTCATCACAAACAATGGTAATAAATGAGAAATTTTTAACAGAGAGGGGTTTATGGTTATTTCAATCGCATGCATAGTCAATGCTGTCATTGCTCAGTATTCCGACTAACAACACAAATTTTCAGATGAAATCTTCCAGGAAATCAGGCTGGACATCAATACCAAGGTCTCACATTTTACTGGCCACACTCCGGCAAATCTGACTAAGGAAATAAATAAGCTTTTGCCTAAAATTATCTATGAAGAGGGAACTATCACTACTGGAATCCGTCCGGACAAAAGGTCTAAAGAATTACATTAAATATTTATTTCTACGAGCTACAACGGCCTCTAGAGAACTACAGCACCACTATAATCTGCATCGTTGCTTATTGCAGCTAAGTATTGGAAACCCGGTACTACTTCGACTACATGCGCTGTCCAATGCAGTGGAAATCTTCGCTGCAAAATTAGCCCCGAAATAATGAGTTCCCTATCATTCGTGTCCTCCATCATCGTAAACATAAGACAAACATAAGAAATCCAAGCACACAATACCAAAGCTTGGTGAAAGGAAACTTCCGCCCTTCTACCCCTAAGACCACCGGCTGTGTGTAAGATCGTAAGAAATTAAAGATCGCCAATAGCGTAATTTTTGTCTGACATGCGTTGAAAGAATCTGTACGGTAAGATTGTTAGTACCAGGGATTAAGTCGCCGCCAGCGATCGAACTACCAAACTCCATCATCACTCCAGCAAACAAAATCCTCCTTCCGGTTTGCACAAAAGGTCGCCCAATTTGTCCTTCGAAGAGGACCATACCCATCCTGGGAAATTATATAATAGTGTGACTGAAAAAGTCGCTGTGCTCGTTTTTGGCCCGACGAAGCATAATATATATGTTATTCACTTATTTTAATTTTCTATTACTTTAAGGCCGTTATATACATATACTGTTTGCCATTAGAATGAGACGAGACGTTTTTAGTATGGATTTACTGGTTTTCCTCTTATAAATTTTGCCATGTTAAGTCTACTTCTGTAATATTTTTTTAAATATACCATCTTGAAATTTGAAAAGTTAGCGGTTACATCGCGTAAGTAGCACCAATATTTGTGGAAATTAAGAATTAAATAAAAAATAAATTTTAATTATATAAGTACATAATTATTAGAAATAAAACAAATAGCCACGAATTTTGAAGAGTTAAAAAAGAAGCAACTGAAATTAGAACTCAGCAAAATGGAGCTGCCAGACAATAGAGCTGATAGATACATGCGAATTTAATAATTTGGAAATCGGTGCTTTGAAGTGCATTCAAGGAATTTCGGGGAGAAACTGTATGATTCAGTTCCAAAGCGGGCCAGTGCGAGGGGTTTCAGAGGCTCCTAGCAGAGTATGGACATCTTATTTGATGGCAGCGAGCCATTAAAAATCTTCGTATTCCACGTTGAGAGAGATCTGAAGAGAATGGATCTAGTTTTGGCTTTAAGAAGTACTACCGCAATGGACATAGAACAATCATGCAGGTTGCAGAACATAGAGGTTATGGCCGAAAATAGATTGATCTAGAATTATGGAAATAATAAAACAAATGTTGGTAGATAACTATTGTAAACTAAAACCTAAATACTTTAATTGCAACAAAGTTGGTCACTTCCAGCGCAACTGCAAAGCGCCAAAGAAAAGAGGTAGATGGATTTCCCACCCGAGAAATTGTAAATAGGGTAACCAACAAACAGTACAAGGATATCGTTAAACTGAAACTAGCTATCACTAAGGACCAAGAGCTAGGGTCCACAAACGTGGGGTCGACAATCTCAATATCACAGAAAAATAGCAGCCTTTCTTTATGTGGGGAGATCAACCTGGAAAAGCACATATATATCATTAATATAATGAATACAGGAGCGTCTCAAGCTCAATATGCTACAATGGGAATTGCGATCCCTTAAGCAATTCGTGGGTGCTTTTGGCTGAAGTAGTAGAACACGAGACTATGGGTGCTGAGTTCAACCCCGCGCTGAGTCTTTAAATAATGTGTAGAATTCTTCTGATCAGCATTAGTGCATGGTTGTGTTAGTTGTTGCCAGTCTGTTTCAATGATGAAGGCATAGCACAGGTCACTGAAAATAGTTGGCAGCGACTGACACTAAAAGCAAAGTAACATTACCAGTACGGCGAAGCAATAAAAAAAAGTTGAAATAGCTACAAAAAATTCTCTATCCTCTCATCTTTCTTTATATGTCCCGTGAATACTATCCCCTCCTTTCTAGTTCCGGCGAAATGCACAGCATATGTAGGGATCATCCCCTGCGTGCTGGTAAGACCGAAGCGAATAATAGCTGTGCCATTCTCCAAGATTAATAGACATTTACCAGAGTTCCATAGTATTTACAATGGTTGTCATCTTGTAGTGACAGTAACTCCCGAGAACTTACAACAATGGTTTTATTGCGTTGAATGTCAACAAGCTATATCCGACTGGATAGCATTTGATGTCACATATACCGGAAATCATATTATTTTAGAATATGCCATACCCCACCAAGAAGCAAGGACAGATGTAAATGATGTCGTCAAAAACTAAGAATTTCGCTGTGATGCTCTAAAAGATTTACATTTTGACTTAGGTAATAATTTTGAGTCTGCCATATTTCAAAAAATTTGCAATTCACAGTCTGATGATTGGGAGAAAAATTTAATCGTAGCTTAGAGGAGTACCTAGGGCGGGCACATGCACATATTTTTGATGAAATACAGGTTACCGTACATGCCTGGATATCAGAAACACCTACTTAGGACAGAAGTAAAATTGCCTGGTGATGTGGACTTTGGTGTTAAGCTGGCACTAGGAATTGAAGAATGTAAAAGTTCCCGAGAACAAGAAAATTTAGATGAGCTGCATGAATTGCTCAGCGTCACGATGGAGGCTATGTTTGCTCAAACTGCTAAATCTGATCGGATCCTATATATATTATACACATCAGACCGAAAATGGAATACAACTCTTATTTATGGACCGGTGCTTCAAAGTCTATTTTGAAGTTTCTCGGTGACAGTGCTCTTGAGTGAAGCGGAGGGTCCAGAGTTCGACTCCACGCTCAGTCATGATTATTGTGTCGAATTTTTCTGGTCTGCTATAGTACATGCTTGTGTTAGCTGTTGTCAGTCTGTTCCAGCGATGAAGGCATAGCACTGATAACTTAACATAACTGCCAGCGATTGCCACTATCATGTACTAAAGAGCAGAGTAACAGCACCCTTCTTCGTCGGCCCTTTTGCAAAAAATTGTTTAGCGAAGCAAAAGGCTGAAATAGTTACGAAAAATGCTCTTCATATATTTTCAACAGTCTTCTCAATACTATCCCCTCATTTCTAGTTCCGTCGCAATGCACTGCATGCCTCCTGATTGTTGGTCCGAATTTCAAACAACACTTTATTGTCTCCCTGAAGAATCGGTTTTTTTCTTTAATATTTTTGTTTATATGTTTGCAAATATCGTTTTTTGTATAATTATTAATCATCGGGGATGGTGATTTGACTGCTTCTTTTGCTGCGCTATCTGCAAACTCGTTTCCACGGATACCTAAGTGACCTGGAGTGTATAACAGGTTGGTATTTTTTTGCCGTAGCAGAAGCTCTCGAGTATAAGTCATTAGTGGTTCCTTCATATTTGTGTTCGTGATTGCTTTAATATGTAGATGATAGACTATCTGAGCAAATTACAAGTTTTTTCCTCGGAGGTTTTGAGATTATAGCTGTTTGAATGGCTGTGATTTCGGAAGTAAAAATTGAGGTGTAATGTGGCACCAATCCTTTTTTAACCGTATGACCTTCTTCTGTTACAATGGCAAAACCATTGCAAAGCTCTGATTTTGAACCATCGCAATACCAGAAAAGCCAGTTTTTTTGTTTCCATTGCGTTAAGGTTTGAAGGTGTATTTGCTTATGTACGTCTGGGTTGATGTATTTTTTGGAAGGCATTTTTGAATCTATGATACAGTCGGCAATAGAGTTCCAGTAAGGATTGAAGGTTCTGAATGGGGGAGGGTTATTTAGATCTACTGTGTAAAGTTGTGCCGTCATGGATAGATGCAATTGTTGTTTTAATTTTCGGTTTCCTTTTTAATTTGAGATAGCTTTTTGAATCATGATAGGAAATATTTGATTTTTGTTGAGAAATTTTAAATTCGTGTAGAATGTTTCTGATTGGGGTTGTGTAGAAAGCATTTGTTGTTATACGTAGTGCCGCATGATAGATCTTACAGTTTTTCCATAAATTATGAGACCGTAGTCTAATTTGCTTATGATCAAAGATTTCAAGATATGTTTCAATGAGTCGATATGACTTTCAATGGATGATCCATTTGTTTTAATATATTTATTTTAATATATTTAAACGTTTTGACAAATCCTTAGAAAGGAGCTTTATGTGGCTGTGCCAGTTAAATCTCTTATTAAACGTAAGTCCGGGTATTTTCAGTTCAGTAACATTTTCGAAGTAGGTATCATTTATTTTGAATTTTGGGGTGTGGCAGTTTTTCTTACGACAGACATGTAGGTGTTTAGACTTAGGTTTACATATTTTGGCTCCTGATGTAATACGCCATTTGTTTAAATCTGCAACCAGTTTATCAAGATTGTTTTGTGTGGTGCTTACATTTGTAACTTTAGTGAGGATATAAAAATCGTCGGCATATAAACAGTGGGCAAATTGTTAATGATATGATATTATTTTATTGAGTTTTTCGAAGGCTATTAAAAATAGTATCACCGACAGTGGTGACCCCTGAGGGATACCGTATTCAAGATGTGGGGTAGAAGATGTGCGTCCATTATTCTGTACTATAAAAGTTCTGTTTGTAAGAAAGGCTTTAACGAAACTATAGATATTTTTACCAATTTTCCATTCTTTAAGCTGGTTTAAGACGGAATGAATTCCTACTTTATCAAATGCTTTTTCAAGGTCTATGCTGAGTATTGAGCAGTGATTTGATTAGATGTAATAAACTATTTATCGGAGTTTATTTATGTCTTACATATTAGACCTGCGTCGAACTCCTCCAACCGCCCGCCGCCGACAAGAGCCCATGATCAACCCATTTAACAGAGGTGGAAATGCTCTTGAATAACTTTCTTTTTATCAAAAAAACGGAAGCCAGATATCTACAAATTATATTCAATGTTTGGTACCACATATAATTGTGAAACAGCATTTTCTACCATGAAAATAATTTTAAACAAGGTACGCAAGAACAACAGAGTTCCCAAGCCATATATCTGAATGAGCTAATATATATTTATTGGAAATAAACATTTAATATAAACCAGTTTACAAAATAAATAACACCTTCATCAGTCCGATGCTAATATATAAAAATATTTGGGGGATTCACACTGTAGTCATAAAGTCATACAATAATATCAGTAAACAGATGACTAGTGTGAGCAACCTCTCATAATTTAGTATGCTATTTCAAACATCGATCAGCTGATAAGATAACAACACATATGTAATTAGCTGTTACCAAAGCAGAAGAAAATTAATACAATGAAATATGAATCATCTAAAATACCCATTTCTATTTAAAATTATTAAATTTGTCTTCTGGTGCCCTTCAACTCAAAATATAGATAAAATTGAAAAGTACTTGTTATATATATCCCTGCTCTATGTTAAAGAGAAGCCAAAACCTAAAGCGGCATGGCCACACTTCAAACTGACGCTTCAAACTCTGATTTTCTTTGATGGCGTAATAAAACCAGGTGGCAGCGTAAGGGCTACAAGTACAACAATACAACAACATAGGTGTTTTTGTTTGTGTAACAAATTTGAGATTGTTAAAACAATGAGTTAAGATATAAATGTCAAAAACGTAAGAAAACGAAGCATTTAAAATTTAAGAAATAAAATATCTTGCATCATGGCAACATACAAAAGTGAAGAAAAATAAAAAAAAGATTTAATCGAAACACAATATTTTCTTGTGACCTGAAATCGGAAATTGGTCCATATATGATATGATCTGATTCTTCAAAAAGTGATCACTGCATATAAGCGAACGCTTTGTGAATTGCTTTTGGCACAAGCTACTTCACTTTTCCATTGTTATGGAGCACTTAGGCACACGAAAAAATTAGTCGCCATTACCAGGAACATATTTTATTTCCACAGCTCACAAAAGGCATATTTTTATAAAATTTGATCATTAATTTTGACCAATTAAAGAAAAAATATATAATTCCACTATGAAATGCAATATTAAACGAATTTGTTCCAAATATATTGAAAACCCTTTTAAAAATAAATTTGAAAATAACAGAAAAAACGACTGTAGCAAACATAAAACACTTTTTACCGTGCTTAACTAGTTTTTTATATAGATTGTTATTAGCATTTTCTTTTAGTTCACTTTTGTCACAACAATAATTTAAAATATTCGTTTTTCAATAAACAGTTTTAATTAATATATCAGCCCTGAACATAAATATAATTACGCAATACTTTGACAGTTTAAACTCACAACAAACAAAAATTCAATAGGAGCAAAAAATTGTTTACATTCCTAACGATGCCACCTGGTTTAGTACGCCCTGCACGTATGGTTTGATGTGAGTTTGCAGAATATCAAAACAATTTAGATTTTCACTCTTAAACTGAATTTTACCAACACGTACACAAGTTTGAAGCATCAGTTTCATGTGTGGCCATGCCGCTTAAGGAGAGCGAGAGAAACAACATTTTTTTTTGTGTACGTATTTGTTTGCTGCGTAAGCAGAATTTGTTTTTTCTTGCTTTCCTATAACGCGAGTTAAGGTCAGACTTAACGTTTGCCTCCTTTGTTCATTAATCTAAACACACACACGCACATTTACATACCTACCAAGCATGGTTAATCATGTTCCTTTGTCCCTTGTTTAGGTAAATCTTGTTACAGATAAGAATATCTAAAACATGACGAATCATGCTAACATAAATATAGTTTAAGATAAGAAATTAAGTAAAAACATGTTTTATTATGTTTAAGAACTAACAAAGAAATGTATCAACAAAGAAATGATAGTTAGGTAAAAAACAAGTAATCATGTTATCAATAAAAGAAAACTAGAATTGTAATCTTAAACTAAATTTTAGTATTTAAGAAAGTAAAAAGTAATTTGTCAGTTAGTTATGAAATAATATTGAATAACACATAGTGCTTAAGTTTCTAACTCCTAAGGAAAATAAAGAATTATACGCGTACGCGTAGAAAAATATATTTTTTTCCTTTAGTAAAAACACTAAACTTTAATTGGCGATCCTGCCAGGAGAATAATTAAATTTATTCTTCTAAGAGCGGACCAGCGTACTCCTTGTCGCAGCAAGGACGTGAACTTTTTGTGACAGTGAAAAATTCTTCATAGGAAGAATAAGTGTAAAATTTTATAAAAAATAAATTGAAAATTAGTTATAAAAACAAAAGTAATTTTATATAAATGAGTTTTACAAAAAAACAAAAAAAAGAGGACATCTATGATAAAAATCGCATAATAGAAGACGATATTTTAACAAAAATGGAACCGAACACAAGCAAGGATGCCCAAATAGGAATACTCACTGCCAGGCTCAGCGAAATGGAAAAAATTTGTCAGAGTTTGATGGAGAAGATGAATAGCTTACAAATTAATCCAACTTTAGCTTCAGCCCCAATAATACAGTTAAAAGACGTAGCTACCAACTACAGAACTGCATCAGACATATCATTAGAAGTTTTTAAGGCACTCCCAACGTTCGATGGCAAACAAGCTGAATACAGAGCATGGAGGGAAGATGCGTCTCGCCTAATGAACGATATCAAGGCATTTGAAGGACAAAGCCGTTATTCGGAAGCCTTGTCCATAATTAAAACAAAAATTAGAGGAAGAGCGTCAGATGTGTTAACAAATAACAACACACCGTTCAATTTCGAAGCTATAAAAAACAGACTGGACTATACATATGCGGATATGCGTCCACTGTATGTGCTACAAGAAGAATTAAGAAGAATATCTCAAGGTAGATTGTCCCTTACGGAATACCATGATAAAATTAACCAAGCATTGAACCTTATTACATGAAAAATCTTAATGTCTGGCGAGCAACCAACCGTCACAGATGCTATGACGAGGAGTGCAAATGAAGAAGCTGTACGTGTATTCATCAGTGGCATTACAAACCCATTTATAAGATCCCCACTCTATGCCAACACACTCAATGATCTAGAGCACGCCTACGCTGTAGCCAGAACAATCGAGCACGATAATCAACATCAAAATCTGCGATTATCATACGATGTCGAGAGACAGAATCAGCAAAGACAACATTACCCAACTCATCACAATTCCTACAATCGACGTCCGAATTATGACACTAGGAGATTCGCACCACAGCAACAGGGATACAATCAACCATACAATCAAAACCAACCGTCTAGGCCTACTCCAATGGAAACAGATTCCAGGCAAGTCGTGCAAGCACAGAGGAGAACTAACTTTCAACAAAATAATCAACACCATCCTTTCACAAACAACCAGCCATGGAAGAGGGAGCACAGCGGTAATTACCAAACAAATAAACACCAACGAATAAACCAGTCGCAACAACAAGATGACAACTCTAGTACGTATGCTGAACCGGATCAAATGGTAAATAATGTAAGAATAGATAATTTAAACTAAGAAGCGGGTTGCCCTACCTCACATTAAGTAGCGAAGTAACAAATAAGAAATACGATATTTTAATTGATACAGGAGCAACCCACAATTATATAAGAGTAAAGTGTGATTCGTCAGACAGGATTAAAATCAAACCAATTAAAATTAAAACCATAAATGGTTATTCATTTGCAAATACCAAAAGAGTGATTAAATTAATGAACAAAGAGATAACTTTCTTTGAACTTAAAGACATAGAATCTTTTGATATGATTTTAGGGATAGAAGGATTGAAAATATTAAATGCCGAAATAAGCCTTAGGGACATGACCTTAACCACCATAAGTAGTGATAGTCAACCCAAATTAAATTATATTATAGGAGATGAAAGGTACAAGGAAGAAATAGATAGAATGATAAAGGAAAATAATGGCATAGGACCATTACCCTTCACGACGACAATTGAAGCTACAATCAGAACAAAGAACGAAGAGCCAATATGGACAAAACAATACCCGTATCCTATAGCGGATAACGAGTTTGTTAACAAAGAAATAAGAAAGTTACTGAACGAAGGTATTATACAAAAAAGTAATAGCCCATACAACTCTCCAATATGGACAGTCCCTAAAAAGGGTATGGACGAGCAGGGAAGACCGAAGAAACGAATGGTTATAGACTTTCAAAAATTAAATGCCAATACAATTTCAGACAGGTACATTATCCCAGATGTAAACATGACAATCCAAAATCTAGGTAAGGCTAAGTATTTTACAACTTTAGATTTGGAATCAGGCTTCCACCAAATAAGAATCGCTGAAAAAGATAGGGAAAAAACAGCTTTCTGCGTTAATGGCGGGAAATATGAATTCGTTCGTATGCCATTTGGCTTAAAAAACGCACCTTCAATATTTCAGAGATGTGTGGACGACATACTTAGGGATTACATAGGAAAATTTGCGTACGTATACATAGATGATGTACTTATATACTCATCTTCTCCCGAAGATCATATGAAACATATTAAAATAATTGTGAACGCATTGAACAAGGCCACTCTAAAAATCTCCAATGAAAAATCTAAATTTTTCCAAACAGAAGTAGAATATTTAGGTCATGTAATAAAACATAATAGAATTGCAACGAATCCAGAAAAAGTGAAGGCAATAAACAATTATCCAGTTCCAAAAACTCTAAAAGACTTAAGAGGTTTTTTAGGAATGACAGGATATTATAGGAAATTTATTAAAGGATACGCTAGCATAGCAAAACCCTTGACAGTACATTTAAGGGGAGACAACGGTCAAATAGGAAAAAACAAGAGCAAAAATACGCATATAAAACTTGACGAGCAAGCACTGAAAGCCATAGACAACTTAAAAACTTGCTTAAGAGAACAAGTAGAACTTTTCCAACCAGACTATTCAAAACCATTTGAACTAACAACTGATGCATCCAACATAGCACTTGGAGCAGTTCTTAGTCAAAATAAAAAACCAATATTTTTCTTGTCACGAACCTTAAGTAAAACAGAAGAAAACTACAGTACTAATGAAAAAGAACTTTTAGCAATCGTTTGGTCGTTACAAAAATTAAGAAACTATATCTACGGTGTAGCTGACTTAACGATCTACACCGACCACCAGTCTTTGACATTTGCGATATCCGAAAAAAACCCAAATACAAAATTAATGAGATGGAAAAACATAATTGAAGACTTTGGAGCCAAATTGGTATACAAGCCAGGTCATTTAAATGTCGTAGCCGACGCCCTTTCAAGACAGCAAGTAACCTCATCAACAATCAGTACAGTTCACTCAGCTGCAAGTTCACCCACAGACGTTATTAAAGCTGTATCGCAACCTTTTAATGCGTATGCTATTCAAATTGAACTCGTACCAAATAGAAAAATAAATGAAACTCGAACTCGAACAACATTTCCGAACAAAGTTAGGCATACAGTAAACTTTACAAGTGAACAAAATGTAATTACAGAATTGAAAAAGGTATTACAGCCAAATAAAATTACTGCAATACATACTACTAGAGAAAATATTTATGCATTTGGTTCAATAATAAAAAACACTTTTAATACTGCAAATTTCGTGTTCACACCAAAAAAACTAATCGATGTTAGAGAAAAAGAAAAACAAATCGAAATAGTTAAAAGAACACATAACAGAGCACACAGAGGCTATAAAAACAACATTTATGAGATAGTTGAAACTTACTACTGGCCTGAAATGAAACAACAATGCAAGGCATTTAATAAAAAGTGTACACCTTGTCTTTATGGTAAATATGAAAGAAATCCTACAAGAGAACCACTTGGAGATTCTGATATACCAATAGAACCAGGAAAATACATACACATGGACATTTACTTTAATGATAAAAAAACATTTCTAGTCGCTATCGATAAATTCTCAAAATATATTACCCTCAGAGAAATTGATTCAAGAGAACATATGTCTGAGAAAATGGAAGAAGTTATCACAAATAATTACCCGAACTGCACACGATTAATGACTGATAATGAAAGATGTCTAAATACGCCAGCAGTGAATATGATGTGTGAAAAATATGGAATAAGAAAAATAGAAACTCCAGTCTATAGATCGACTTCTAACGGACAAGTTGAACGCGCTCATAGTACAATCTCCGAGCTAGCGAGAATATTCAAAATTCAAAACGAAACCACAATAATAGAAGAAATTTATAAAACAATCAGAGAATTAAACAACACTTTACATACAGTTACAGGATTCAAACCAATTGACATCCTATTCAACAGAATTAAGTATGATAAGAAGCAAATCCACCAAAAATTAAAAGCAGCATCAAAAAAAGTACAAGAAAGACTGAATCAAGGTGCGAAACACCGAACATTTTCACCAAACGAGCAGATACTAGTAAAAATCAAAGGTGTACGGAAAAAGAAAGACGCTAGATATATTAAATACGTTGTAAAAGAAGACCGTGAGGACACTGTCTTAACTACAAGGGGAAAGATCGTGCATAAGGATAATATAAAGAATTATACCATTAATCATGATAATCATCTTCCTGACATTACTCGCAGTGGCCATACCAGAAATACAGGCGGAAACAGAAATTAAAAAACTAGATGAACAGAAATATGTTTTAACCCGGACTAATGACGTTTTTTTTATTTGACGAATATTCATACCTCTTCCACGTCACAAACTTAACAAAAATAACTACAACATATCAGCAAATCTTTAACAAATATTCTTACCCCACCATCGAGGAACATATTTGGACAAAGAAAATTGAAATATTAGTAAATCAACTTAATGAACATAAACGACATACGAGATCCCTAAATTTTTTAGGATCAGCATTAAAATTCATTACGGGAAATCCAGATCATGACGATTTCATATTGATGGAAACAAAAATAAACGAATTAATAAATAATAATGAAAAACAACGTTTGGTTAACTCAAGGTTTGAAAAATTAATTGATGCATTACAAGGCCAGACTCTCGAAAGCCACCTCATCTTAGAACAAGTACATGACCAACTCTTATTACTTGTCAGAACAATTAATGCTGCAAAAAATAACGAATATTTAACCGAATCGTTAAACTTAGACGACGTAAAGGAAATAATAGATCATGAATTAATCTCAATACCCATAATAAACATTCTAGAATACGCAGATATACATATAGCCAGGACAGGAGACTTATTTATAACTATCTATAAATATCCTATATTGAATAAGGACTGTAAACTTTTTAAAATCACTCCCATAAGCTTTAGGCACGGAAAAATTCAAACGGATGATCAAATTTCCCAATGCAATAAAGATTATGTTAGGGTAAACTTTTGCAAAAACTTTTTAGGAAGGAACATATGCCAAAGAAACAATGATACAGATAAGTGCATACTTCCGCTACTGACAAACAGAAACAGCAAGTGTACAGTTATACAAGAATATAACAAACCATTATTAGAAATTGACGAAGGCTCAATACTATTGGACGGAAACCACAAAGTAAACAATATCACCACTACGGGTATAACTTTAGTCACGTACACAGACCAGGTCACGATAGACAACAAGACATATAGAAATATTAACGACAGAATAATTAAGGCCATCCATATGAAACACGACGAAGACTTTGAAATTTTGAAAATAATAAACTCTGATACCAAATGGGCTTTTAATAACATAGACTCATAAAAAAAATTCTCTATTCCATTTGAACAGCACCCAATCAAGTCTTTCATTTTTTGTATATTAACCCTGACACTCTTAATAATAATAATTTTTTCAATAATAAAAATAGTAACTTGCATAACAGTATGGAAACACAAAATTGCAATCCGTAAAATTGAAAAAGCATATATTATGGAATTGCAACGTATTAGGAAAGATCGGGACGATCTTGCTTAACCCAGGGGGGAGTTAAGGTCAGACTTAACGTTTGCCTCCTTTGTTCATTAATCTAAACACACACACGCACATTTACATACCTACCAAGCATGGTTAATCATGTTCCTTTGTCCCTTGTTTAGGTAAATCTTGTTACAGATAAGAATATCTAAAACATGACGAATCATGCTAACATAAATATAGTTTAAGATAAGAGATTAAGTAAAAACATGTTTTATTATGTTTAAGAACTAACAAAGAAATGTATCAACAAAGAAATGTATCAACAAAGAAATGATAGTTAGGTAAAAAACAAGTAATCATGTTATCAATAAAAGAAAACTAGAATTGTAATCTTAAACTAAATTTTAGTATTTAAGAAAGTAAAAAGTAATTTGTCAGTTAGTTATGAAATAATATTGAATAACACATAGTGCTTAAGTTTCTAACTCCTAAGGAAAATAAAGAATTATACGCGTACGCGTAGAAAAATATATTTTTTTCCTTTAGTAAAAACACTAAACTTTAATTCGCGTTATAGGGCAAGAGAAGCTTGATCATCTACGCCTTACAGTCCAACCTAAATTACGACGCAAAGTGCAACGTAATTTAGCGCTTAGCTCTTACGCTGAAATGAGTAACCTAAATTAGAGCGTTAACGTTGTCCCATAATCAGTAATGTTTACTCACTTTGATTGATAAAAACTCTAATTAGAAATAAGAAATAGAGATGAACACGCTAAATTGACCTAAAAGTAGCTAAAGTTACATCACTTAGCACTTCAACAAAGTAAACAAGAGTGTTTCTGCAAGAAACTTCACTTCTTTACGCGCTGTCAAAATTGGATTTTCCAATCGCAAAGCGTTGGCGCCATGTTATTTCGGTTGGTCTCATGCATTTTGTATGGGCATGAGAAATTTTAGCAGCCATACAACGCTTTGCGTCGTAATTTAGGTTGGTCTGTGAATATCTCATTAACACGCCACTAATGTCTATTAACGAAACCTCTCTCTTGCACTAAACTTTAAAGAAATAAACTGCGCATTTTGTTTGAATTAATTTTTAGTGTTTTTCAACTATTAACACAAAAGCAATTGTTGAAATTCTTCTTGGAAGTGTGAAACCTCCGGTTGCAATATATATGGTCCTTTCAAGCCAAGTCGGAATCTTTCAAAAATAAGTTAATTACGATCGCACCTGCATATGGACGTACTGAAAACATAAAACAACAAAATGCTCCCAATCATTAAAACATTTTTCGGCACCGTTAACCATCATGCGATTTGCCTTTAACAATCGAATGAACTATTGAATGTAAATAAACAACATCCACAAGTGTTTAACATTAAATTTAGTTCTTAAGCAAGCACCAGGTCCTGCCCAGTTATTTTTGTGATTCTTTTAAATATATTACATAGAAAGCATATACATAGTCTTCTAATTTTTTATGAATTCCTCAATAAATATGTTCTGCACAATAACAGTTAAAAAAAGTTATAACTATTTGCTTGTGGGCGTGGCAGTCACTCATAAATTTTTTTTATTAACGTTTGAACCACCAGGGCCTAGCCAGGCTCTATACCATCACGTATAAAAAAGATCATTCCGATCTCAATCTGACAAAGTAACAGTGATAAGAGATATTGGAACTTGCTAAACATATGTAAACCTCAAAAATGATTATAAGCCTTGCGAGAATATTAGGGTCGATGAGTAATTTTTTCTGTTCAGAGGGGAAGTAAGTTCACCCAGTACATACCTTCAAAGCCTGAAAAATATGGTGGGCATGTGACGCAAAAGCCCATTTCCCATTAGAAGCTAATATTTATTCTGGCAGAGAGCAGTACCAAATTTGAGCAGAAAGAGAGCGAGAAAATGAGCTTATGCGGCTTGAACTGCGCTATAAAAGTTCAGGAAGAACAATATTTGCTGATAATTTTTTACGACGCTTAATTTATGTAAGCAACTTGTCTATGTCGCTCTTGTCTGTGTCGGTACCCTCAGAAGAGACAAGCGAATTGAGCTGCAATTTACTTTAAATTCACGATGAGCTTACCAAGAGACTCATTTTGCTTTTCTAGTTGCTTATTTTTTTGTAATAAGATGCTTTTTATTCTTTTATAGGTTTCTGGACCAAGTAATGTCAAAAACATTTCACCCTTGTGGGTGCTGTTGGCTGAAGTAGTAGAACACGAGACTATGAAGCGGAGGGTCGTGAGATCGAACCCTCGCTGAGTCATGAAATATTGTGTTGAATTTTTCTGATCAGCATTAGTGCGTGGTTGTGTTAGTTGTTGCCATCCTGTTTCAATGATAAAGGCATAGTCACTGGTCACTGGACATAATTGGCAACGCCTGACACTATCATGTACTAAAAGCAGAGTAATAGCACCCACCTTCGTCGGCCCTGTAGCAAAAATTAGCCGGCGAAGTAAAAGGTTGAAATAGCTACAAAAAAAAACTGTCTATCTTCTCATCTTTCCTAATCTGTACCCTCAATACTATCCCCTCGTTTTCAGTTCTGGCGCAATGCATTGCATATATAGGGGTCATCCCCTGATGGCATCCACTACCGCATTTATTTTGAACAATTGATACATTCTTTCCAAGTATTCTTAAAATCATCAACAAAAGCGAATTGCTCAATACAGCCGATTAATGGCATTTTTCTCGCAAAACTTTTCTCTCTCTCTTATACAAAGTTTTTTTTCCAAAAGACCTTTTCTTTATTTTAATATAACAACACTTTTCAAATTTATTTTCTCGTCGACAAAATATGTTGTGTATGTAAATAAAAAACAGCAAACTCTTGTGTTAAAGTAACTACTGTATGTTTGTTGGTTAGCTATTTTTTCCGCTTGAGGTTTTTTTAATAGTAAATAAAATTAAAGCGTTTCCTTTTTAATTTTACATATATTTTGTTCCAATATTTCGACCAACTTGGCCATCTTCAGGGAATTACAATATTCTAAACAAAAACAATAAATTACTTAATTTTAATTATACATTATGTAAGTTAAAGGATTTTAAGCGGGTTGATTAAAAAAATATAATTTGAGGCGCTTACAACTGCGCCTTTGTTTAAGGAAAACACTTCAAATTTAATTATTATAAACTTTAATTACCTTTAATAATTTTAACAATATAAATCAATAAAACTGAATTTCACAATATGAATTAATGCAAATACAAATTTAATAATTCAGGAGATCAATTTAAAAGACGACCGATTCTAGAGACACCGTAGCCAAGACTAATTGTTTCCAGCCAACTTTGTTGGCTCGTTCGATTCCCTGATCACGTTGCACCAACATGCGCGAGTATGCAGACGCTGATCATGCAAAATTATTTTCCCATCATTTCAGCAAGAAGGCAATTTCGTAATTGGATCGGAAGCGCGTGTAGAAACAAAAATAAAGAATGAGCTTAAGTTGCTAAATTATTTTTTGGCGACAGCGTCGCCACCGTTGTTAACTCCTCCCTCCTTAAATGTCTGCGTCCCGCAGATCTGGGAGTCTATGGTTGGTAGTTGAATACTTAGTTTTGGGAGATTTAATTTTTTTGTTTGCTTATACCAGAGCCATCCGATGCAGAAGATCATTGAGGCAATAATCATAACGTTGATTCCAACGGTACCATTGAATCTTACCCCTAACTGGTTCAGTCGGTTTATATTATTGAGGGATACTTCATGGACATATTTGATGTCCAGCAGCAGGTCGTCGTGTGTTATGTTTGCTAGCACTGGCGGTAGGGCTTGAACCTTCGTGATTGAACTGCTCGTGTAAGTATGATTCTTTATCACTACCGACTCATTGGAGAGTTGCAAAAGATAGGTGCCATTTAGAAACACAGTTTTGCCATTTGACTCAATCGAACCCTTGAAGTTGGTCACGTAGATAACATCGTCACTCAATAACTCAACAATCTCTTCTTGGGTATATCTATATTTACATCTTGCCGATCCGCCTTTAAGAATGCGGTTGAGGCAATTATCCTCTTCTAATTTAGTTACGGATGATCTCTTGCAGACTGTCGAGTTACTTATTAAAAGGCAGTTACCTTTGATACCGTAGGTCTCATCTTCACTAACGAGCACCCTCTCAAACGGCAGATCTATTTGCTTTCCTTCATTAATTGTAGCTCTAGTGAGAAGCAAATTATAAAAGCTTCTTTCGAGTTTTGGTATTGACAGAATGTACAATAGTAAGGAACCATTTGTGTAAATTGATGGCGTTCCGTATTCCACTGCTTCTATTGCATTGCCATAAGGCAACGTTTCCAGCTCGTCAATTATTCTATTTATCTCCGTTTGGTCTAGCAGATTCGTGTTGACAATACCACTCTTAGCCAGCTGACAAGCGCGAACAATTTCATTTACTTCGTCCCTCAGGATAATGACCTCGTTGATGGTACTTTGCTCCATTAAGGTGTAGTCTTTACCACTCGTGATATTATTTATTCTGGTGATGATTTCATTGATCTTTTTTACAACTTGGTTCGTCGTCTGCTGAAGCTCTTTATTAATCTTGTATTGCTCATTGTTATTTACGATGATGCTTTCTTGACTCTTTAGTATATTATTCCAGTCTGTTGAATCAGGACTTCCGGCGACCCATTTCCAAGCCGATCCGATCCAATCGATTGATCTAAGTGTCCTTCTTTTTACATTTGTCAATTCGTTAAGGCGTTCTTGCATCTGCAGCACGTGGTGCAAAATGAATTCTTTGTTTTTGCTTGGCGGAATATGCCTTTGAATAAGGGATGATATGTTTGCAGCCATTTCCATGTATTGTTCCAAGTTGATGACATGTACCAATTTAAAGTTCCCATCGACTATCCATCCATTGCTAATCTTTAGTGAAACCAGCGGTGTTTTATATTGATAGATTTGTACACTATTCGTAAAAGCAATCAGGTTGAATGCGGTGAAGAGAATAAACTTGAGATGCATGGTTATAAAAATTTAATTTCTGAAAATAGTATAAGTTCATTATATCGATAAAAATGAGGCGATGACATGACGATGAAATGTTTAGATGACCTATGGTTAATTTTAAAGGTTTATTTTATTTAAAAAGTACCATTCCCCTTTTTTATATTTTTTTCTTTTTTTTTTATTAAGAAAATTTAAGAAGCATTGGTTAATTAAGTGAGACGAAAAAGGATCTATAATTATTTATAAAACAACGTTTTTCTTTGGGCTTTGCCCATTTAAATTTTTTATGTGTTCCTTGTGAATTTTTCTTCCACTCCTTGTCAGCACAGTTACCCTATTATCTTTCTCAACTATTTCTTTTCTATATAAAGCTTTGTTTTTTCCCTGAATAGTTTTAATAGCTACATAGATTCTATCGCCCTTTCTATATTTTTTAGGGCTTTTTCTTTTTTTATTCATTCTTGCATTGCGAGCTGCCATATTTCTTTTAAGCAAATGCCTGAGATCTGTATTAACCTTCTTCTGTTCTGATAATAGGTTTTCGTAGTTTGTTCCGACATTTCTGTTAAAAAATAAGTCACGGGGTTTTTTCTTTGTTGTTGAATGGATAGTATTATTGTACCTATCGACACAGATTTCCATTAATTCCTTTACTGATAGATCCGGGTATTCAACTCTTAAACATCTATAGATTTCAATTATTGTTGAATGCAGTCTCTCAACTTGCCCGTTCACCTCACTTCTTTGTACTGGCGTAAGATATAATTTAACACCCAGTGATTTGATGAAAGTTTCTATTAAAGGGCTTAAGAAGCTGCGTTCGTTATCAGTGACGAGAATTTTCGGCACTGTGAAATAATGCAATACTTTAATTAATTTTTTCCTCACCTGTACCAGCGATCTATCCTTAATACTAAAGAATTTAGCGAATTTTGTAAACTTATCTATGCACGTAATGAATTTTTGTCCCTGAATTTCCATAATGTCCATGTGAAGAATTTCACATGGATATTTGGGATCAGGTGTTTCTTGGTGATGTATTTGTGGAGGTTTCCTATCATACTTACATCTATTACAAACGTCGCAACTGGCAACGTGTTTCCTTATACTAGCACGCATATGCGGAAAATAAAATTGCTCTAAAATCTGTTCACCGTTCTCCCTGGAGTTCCGATGCGCTCTTCTATGTTCCGTTTCAATTATTTCAAATTGACGTTCTTTTGAAGTAATGTCTGTGACTAACTTCTGCGTAATTCTTACCTTATATCTAGAAAAATGATCAATGTAAATTTCCTGTATAGCACCAAGAAGACCTTCTGGTGCTTTTACTCCGTTAAGGATATTTGGGCGAAGCTTTTCTCTTAGCAGAGTTACAAGTTTTTCTTTAGTCCAATTCTTTGAGGAAATGAAATGTCTAGTATATCCACGGTGTGGTTCCTCCATTGCTGTCATGTCCATTCCGATTCTTAGTATAATCTGGTTTCTAAAGACGTTTATGGGTACATCTACATGGGGTATCAAGTCAGAAGCATCTTGTTCAGCACTGTGAACTGTTGCCGCTGATGAAATACCATCGTCTTCTCGACCCTCCGAAGCAGTTAGAGTTTCATCCAAATTCGTAGCCATCCCTTCACTCGCCGTATCAGTGGAAGAATGATATAAATGATTTGAAATGGTTTTTAATCTCGAAAGGGCATCAGCCACGTGGTTCGATTTACCAGGCTTATAAATCAACTCGTGGTTATACTCCTCTATACGTGCCTTCCATCTTTTTAATTTGGCATTAAAATTCCTATTTCCCAATGCAAAAGTCAAAGGTTGGTGATCAGTATAGATCTTAATTTTTTTCGCACCATATAAATAATTTCTGAGATTATCGAGAGCCCATACAATGGCTAACATCTCCTTCTCGTTTGTAGCGTAATTTTCCTCAGTTTTGTTAAGCGATCGAGAAATATACGCTATGGGTTTGTCCTTGCCGATTTCACCTTGTGACAGGACTGCACCTAACGCAGTATTAGAGGCATCCGTCGTTAAATTAAACGGTTTCTCAAAATCTGGAAAAGACAGAAGTTCAGCTGTAGTTAACATAGACTTAAGTCTATTAAAAGACTTCACAGACTCGTCGTTTAAGGTGATTGGCACTTTCTTTGATTGACTGGCTTTTATTTGGGCATGTTCTCCTCTTGTAAGGTTCGTAAGGGGTTTTGCCACTTTTGCATAGTCGCGGATAAATCTTCTATAGTAGGAGGTCATTCCCAGAAAACTTTTCAACTCCTTCAAGTTCGTAGGCGGTAATAGATTTTCAATGGACTTGACCTTGGCAGGATCCGGTTTGATTCCCTCAGATCCAACGATATATCCAAGAAATTCCACCTCAGTTTTCATAAAATGTGTTTTATCGAGATTTACCTTTAGATTAGCTTCCCGAAGTCTCGCAAAAATTGTATCTATATTCCTCAAATGATTCTGTATATTTTCGCCAATTACAATTATGTCGTCTATGTAGACGAAACAAATTTTTCCTATGTACTCGCGTAGGACATCATCTATCATTCTCTGAAATATTGCCGGCGCATTCCTTAGGCCAAAAGGCAGTCTCAAGAATTCAAATTTACCGTTTGCTGTTGAAAAAGCAGTTTTTGGGATATCCTTTGGTTTCATGGCTATTTGGTGAAAACCTGAAGTAAGATCAATTGTCGTGAAAAACTTTGCTTTACCTAGACTAGCTAAAGTAGATGTAATGTCTGGAATTGGGTAGGTATCTGGGATGGTTACAGCATTTAGGCGTTTGAAGTCCACTACCATTCGATATTGCTTTTCACCATTGGGTTTCGGTTTTTTAGGAACAACCCAAATAGGCGAATTGTATGGACTTTTGGAGGGTCTTATTACTCCCTCTGAAAGTAGCTCATTTACCTGCCTCTCTACTTCTTCCCTCATACAGACTGGGTACGGATAGCTCTTCGTATATATTGGCTCCTCCGTACTTGTCCTGATTTCGGCTTGAACGTTTGTTGATGCGAGTTCGCTACCATCGAGTGGTCCAAAAAGTGGTTTATATTTATTAATAAGATTTTCTATTTTTGTCCTAACTTCTAGTACATACTCCTCGCCTAATATATAATTTGACTCAGTTGTTATTTTTTCTTTTAACGGGATTTTAAAGCAATTTCTCAAAACTAAAACATTTTCCTTTCTATCTACTAAAGCACCTAATTCTTTGAGCGTGTCATCCCCAATAATTCCATCAAATGTTTTCAATGCTGGCAATACATAAAATTGAAGAGGTTCACTTATCCCTAAAAATTTAAAAAATGGTCCGATTACTTTTCTATCTATATTCATATCTCCTCCTACCGAACGCACCTTTATTGGTTTTTCTAGCGCTATGCTACCGTACGATAAGCGTGGGCTGCAAAAGTTCTTGTTAGAGCCCGTGTCAATTAAAAAACATAAAATATCACCAGTGACAGAAGGGTATTCTATATAGGGCAAGCTCGAGGGCCTCCCTCCATAAAATTTACTTCTCCTACAGTTTCCTCCTGACGAGCGTCTTCTTCTAGCCCGTTCTCAGCCATGTGATCCGCATCAGAAAAGTCCTCTATGTGATACAGTTTAGGCTGTTTGTTACCTGTACTTACTTCGAATGCACCTCTTTTTTCAACTGTCCTTGGGTTGTTGATGTAGTTTACCCGTCGAGACTGTATTGTCCTATCAACTTCCATCGGTTCGTGTTTTATGGCGGGATACCGTGGGGGTAACGCTGGCTTATTGTAATTGGAATATGCACTCGCCCGAAAGTTAGAATAGTTGTTGTTAGGTTGCCAATTCCTTGACCTAAAATTTTGGTTCTGCCAACCCGATCGCGTAGGAAATGATTTTGGTGGTCTTGAAGGCCCAGGACGATAACTTGTTTCTGTGGAAATCGACTCTTGAGGCTTCGTCTTCGCATAAATTATATTATTTCGCATTGTTAAATTTTGCAACTCTAGGCAAGCGGAGTATGCTTCAGGGAGCGTTCCCGGTCGCTGTATAATAATCATACGGGAAAGATCCTGTCTTAATCCACGTATGAAAATGTCCAATGCTCTATTCCTATAGGTTTCCACTAGGGCTTTGATGGTTTCCTCGCTGTATGATTCCGTCTTCAGTTTATTGATGATAAGCGAAAGTAGGTGATTAATAGTTGAATAAAACTCGTCTATAGTTGAGGATCCCTGGGAGAGCTGATTGAGTTGATGCTCTAGAGTTTGGATGTCCCTTTTATCAGCGTAGTGAAGGGAAAGTATCCTTTTGATTTCAGCCCAGTCACTGTCAAACACATTATAGGACACCAAAGCTGTGTCTGCAGCACCAATAATTTTCTGGCGGACGCTCTGTATGATTGCACGGTAAATCGGCTTATCCCGTACAATTTCAAAGTCTTTCAGTATGGTTTCCACAGAGTGAACCCAGGAAACATACTGAGTTGGATTGCCTTCGAAAGTCCTTAATTCCTTTACGCTATCAGGAAGGCGACTTATATCTTTTAACTCGATTTCGGTTCGTGGCCGTTGAAGAGGTAATTCGTCCGTGACCACCGGGGCTGCCGTGGCAGCTTGCCTATTTTCAAGGCGCTCTAACCTACATAAAACCTGTCCTATTGAGCTGTTGTTGAGACTCGCTTCTACTGTTCCTATCCGAGTTTCAACCGACTTGAGCTGTTCCATAAACTGATTTATGGCTCCCGTCATATTCGTTATTGTTGCCCTCATTTCTTCCATTATTCTGATTTTTATTCTAAGCTGACAATGTGGAAAAAAAAATTCACTCACCTGAAATATACAGACCACTTTACTTTGATGGAGAAAATCCTTGGTCGTTGCACAATTCCACTTCACTTAAAAAAATCCTTTATGCTTTCCAAAGCAATACTTTTCTTTTTCAATTTTACACTTTTATTCTAATTTTTAAACTCTCTCTTTTTTATTAAATTTCGAAAGGATATTTTCAATTCAAATAATATATTCTTTTCTGTTTTAATTTTTCGTTTTTCTTTTTTTTTTAATTTTAAATTTTTATACTTTCATTCAATTTCATATTTTTATTTTCAACTCTCCTTTTTTCTTAAATTTTGAGAGGATATTTTCAATTCAAATAATATATTCTTTTCTATTTCAATTTTCCGATTTTCTTTTTCAATTTTCAATTTTTATATTTTCATTCAATTTCATATTTTACTTGAATTTTCGATTTGCTTTTCTCATTTTATTTCTGATATTGATTTTGATATAATATTTTCTTTTTTTTGATTTTTGCTTCTATCTTTTTTATATAATTTTCAAAAAAAAATATTTTTGCACTGATGGCACTCGAGGGAAGTTCTTCCTCATAAATTTTTTCACATGAATATTTATATTTTATTTCTTTTATTTTTTGGTTTAAATTTGGTATTTATATTTTTTATTATACATATATATTTTTATATATGGAGCCTTGGCTATGGTACTCGCCGCGACCGTTTAAAATCCTTTTTTTTGTTCCTCGCGGAAGGGTCTGTATTTATCCTTTTTGGACACCCACTTTGATACTCGTGGGTACTTACTGGGGTACAGATACCTTCACTTTCGCTCTGATAACCTTCTGTGATTTTGGTTTATTTAGTCACCAGGAGTATCAGGTTGGCGAAGGAGGGCCTATTATATTTTTTGATTCAGTTATTGGTCCTGGAGTGCTCCTTGGAGATCGCAGAACTTTTTATTCTTTTATATTTCTTGCCTTTTTATTATTTCTTTATTAAATTATTAGTTCTGGAGTGCTCCGTGGAGATCGCAGAACTTATTTCTTAAATTATTTAATTTTGTATATTCTAAAGGACACCACTATTTTACGTAAGTGGGTCCCTGCTCGGGCGCCAGTTAAAGGATTTTAAGCGGGTTGATTAAAAAAATATAATTTGAGGCGCTTACAACTGCGCCTTTGTTTAAGGAAAACACTTCAAATTTAATTATTATAAACTTTAATTACCTTTAATAATTTTAACAATATAAATCAATAAAACTGAATTTCACAATATGAATTAATGCAAATACAAATTTAATAATTCAGGAGATCAATTTAAAAGACGACCGATTCTAGAGACACCGTAGCCAAGACTAATTTTTTCCAGCCAACTTTGTTGGCTCGTTCGATTCCCTGATCACGTTGCACCAACATGCGCGAGTATGCAGACGCTGATCATGCAAAATTATTTTCCCATCATTTCAGCAAGAAGGCAATTTCGTAATTGGATCGGAAGCGCGTGTAGAAACAAAAATAAAGAATGAGCTTAAGTTGCTAAATTATTTTTTGGCGACAGCGTCGCCACCGTTGTTAACTTGTACAAAGAGTAATAATAATTACATTTTCTCGTCACTTGTTTATACTTGTAAACTTTGTCACCTACTGATCACAGGTTTTTTCTTTTTTCTGTGTTTCTTTATTGTGTATCTATATATATGTGCGCAGTTGTCAGTGTCTGATTTGTAATTAATTCTCTTGTCTGTGGCAAGGCGAATTCATACAAGGTGAACTCACTTATGCAACTCTGTGTAAAATTTATTGAACTGTCAAATGAAATGCTTTGGAAAAAACAATGGCCACACACAAAAACGAAAAACCAGAAGAACACTTTGACAGTTCAATAATTTTGCCTTGGTAACAGCTGATCACCAATTTCTGAACTAAGGCCACTTGGTATGAATTCGCCTTGTCTGTGGGGGTATTTATTATGTGTAGCATCTCTTGCATATATCTCTTTGTACTATTCTTCTCTATTTCAGATATTCTCGTTTTAGTTGTTTTCTTGTCGTACCAACGTATATTTTCTTACATACATCAGTGTTGTCACCATTGCAAGTTATTTCATAAACTAAGTTTGATTCGTCCATTATATTAAGTTTTGATTTCATATTTCTAAATAACTTTTTTGTTGTGTTGTTTGTTTTCATTGCTAGGATGTATTTTTCTTTATCATAAATATCAGAATTCTTTATCCTTTCCGATAAACCAGATATGTATTGTACTGACTTGGAAATTTTTGTTGGTTTCTCCGTTATTATGTTACTATTGTTTTTCCTTTTTTGTACTTCAATTTTTATCAGTTTATTAATTACTTTTGATGGAAAGTCGTTTTTTCCCAGAATAGTCCTAATTTTTGTTATATTGTTCTTGTGGAAGTCAGTGTTGCTGGTGTCTAGCACTCTAGTAATAAAATTAGTGGCGGTGTTTAAAATCATATTGCGAGGATGTTTTGAATAAAAGTTAATAAGTCGTCCACTGGCTGAAGGTTTTTGATACCAATCTAAATTTATTATGTTGTCTTTATCACAATTAAGGCGTCTAAATAGGGCAATTTGTTGGCATTTAAAGCTGCCAGTGTCTCATCTACTTTGTGGGTCTCTACAATTCCAAATAGGTCGTCAAAGTATTTTGTCATTTTCCTTGGCTTAATATCTATTTTATTTAGAACTGTGGTCAGTAATTCTTCCATTATTATGTCAGCTACCACTGGAGATGCAGGAGATCCATCTACGTTCAATACAAGTAAGCGAGTGCACCAAACAATTTGCTAAAATCATCGGCTCACTTAAACTGGATTCATTCATCGTTTCGGAACAAAAAATTTGTTCCGAAACAATTTTAGTTTTTTGAGAGTTTGTTCTGAAACGATTCACCCACTTCGAACAATTGTTCTGGAAAAACAAGGCTACCATATGACATGTTTTTGTAAGCGATGCGTGTTAGTTTTTCAATTAGGCAGCACAGTAGCAGATGAATGCAATTTGCTTGTTTTCTTGGCGTCACACTTATATATTTTTTTGTTCAATAAAAAAATTGTAAAATAAAAACATCTTATCAAAATAAAAATGGATAAAAATAAAAATCTTAGTAAAAGTATACATATGTACATATAAGTATACTTATGTACATATAATATGATGTGGAATCTCAGTTCAACTTTACTTAAAAATTTAAATTAGCTGGCATCACAGTTGAAATGCTTCAGAACAAAAATTGAAATTAAACCAGACACGGGCGTTTCTTAGCACAATTGTGCTGAGATCATTCAAACGTATTCTTACCCTTTTTAATTTAGTAGTCGATGAGACAGCGACGAATGAATATCAGACGGATGCTTACGAATTTTTTTATATACGAGTATATTTCCAGAATATTTACCCAGCAAACAATTTAAGTCATGATGATATGTGAATAATATTTTGTCATAAAAAATGCTTTCGAAAACATACAATTTTCCTCCTAATTCTCCTAATTTAGTAATATACTTGGTATTATTAATTAGTCTGTGTAAAATTTTATCAAAAATATTTTAAATATGTTTCCCATATAATCTTCCATACCGACATATATAAAAGCTTATTAAGTTTAATACATTCAAGCGCGTATTTTTTTTTTTTTTTGGCGAATATTCAGTGTTATGCTCCAGCAAGCAACCATTCTTTTATTTATTTATTTATTTTTTCTTGAACGGAAAACAACAAATTATTATCCTATCTTTTTTAATTTTTTTCATTTGACTGTTTACTTAGAAAAAGTTTTATTTTTAATTAATAATTTTACGTAACCAACGTTTTTTTCCAACTTAGAAAATATTGCTACTTATGTATAAATGCACCATTATCATTCAAACGCTTGGCTGTTTGTTTGGTGGGTAGCTCGCAAGCTCAACACATACATAATTTACCAATACATGGACGGTGCCCACCACTGGTGTAAGGGAATTTTTCCTGCAGCTGTATGGTCGTCTACAGTTTGAGAGTAGGCAATAATGCAGTCAATGTAAACACGACAAAATTTTCCGATAAACCTTTTCAAAATGTCAGCCAATGCATTTTAGAAAATGCATTGAGCATGCCTCAGAACATACTGCAAACGATAGAATTCATATTTTCAGTTATTAACGGAAAACGTAATATTTTCTATATCATCTTTCATCATTAGGATTTGATGAAAACTTGACTCGAGCTCAATTGTTGAAAAGTATTTAGATTTGCCCAGATTTTAGGCGATTGTTTTGGCATTTAATTTTTTTATAATCAATGACCAAGCGAAGTCTTTGTGTTCCGTCGTCATTCATTCCATTTTTGTGGAAAGGCCGATCTTGGGAATTATAGAGACCCTAACTTTCACAAATAATGCCTGCTTCCAATATCTTTTAAGTTTCATTATTAACAAATGAATTTGCGGATAAACTCACCTGTAATTTGTCGCTCACTTTAGGTTAAAGTAAAATTTTGCAAATGCTAAAGTTTTTATATGTCCGATAAAATCCTACATTTAACTAACTTTAAGTTGTAACAATGGCTCTTAAGTTAATATTCCAGGGTAATTCAGACACGTAGTACTAGGTTTCGTGTCAGCTTCGTCATTAAAGCTTAAATATATTATTTTTAAAGAATGTAGGCTTAAGTAAAACAATTTGTTAAAGTTTTACACCATTTTTGCAGATAATAACGCCCACTAAAGAGGACGGGGTCCAAAACTTAATTGTTTTTATTTAATGGCTCCAAGTTTAGTTAAATTACAAAAAAAAATTTAAATATATGTTGTTTTTTAGAGGTTGGTTTAGTTCTCCTTAGGGGAACTTTTCTCCCTCTAGCCCGAGTTAGCCCATCTCCTAACTTAGCCTGTGCTATCCTTCAAGATATATTTATACCGAATTTCAAGAGTTTAGCTCGTTTCGTTTGGACTGAATCGTGATTTTCACAGACGGACGGACGGACCTACATGCTCAGTTCGCCTTATCATCACTGATCAAGTATATATATACTTTATGGGGTCTCAGATGGATATATCTCTGCGTTACAGACGGAATGACAAAGTGAATATACCCTCCATAATCTTTTTTGGAGGGTATAAAAATAAAGACACCTTAAGCTTAAAAATATTAGAGAATAATAATCTAATCTTAATTGCTAAATTCCTTCTGTTGACAAGAACTCCAAATTTGCGGTAGCTGCTCGTTTCGCCGCTGCCAATTAAAATTAAGAGACTTGTTCCGGCTTTCGGACGGATGATGATGTTCGTTGAAGTTGTTTATTGTCTGAGCCTTTTGTTTGGGCGGATACGTTGTTTGAGAATGTGGCCGTTCGATACCTCGTTGAAAATTACTAGACCGATTTTGCGATTCCTACCGGTTGCAAAAATAATTTTGCCTTTGGTTATTATATCCAATTTGAGAAGGCTTAACACTGGTTTAACCTTCTAACTCCATTATTCAGATTTTGAGTTCTGCTTTCAGCAGCTCCCTATAGTTAAGTTGTGGATTATTTTGATTCCTGCCGGGAAAATTTAACAGATTTATGGTGCTGTAGTGGATATTACTCTGGTGTTGCACTATTGAACTGGGAAGCGAAACTAAGTGACAATGAGAATAATTTGTTTGCCAACAGAGAGCATTTAATCCAGTGATAAGCACCCTTACAGCATATTGCCCGATTCCAAACCATAGTTATTTATAATATTGTTAATGAGAGAGGCAAGTTATTTAGTTATATGACCCCGTCACAATAGAAGATGTCAATTGGAAAAAAGGATATTTGAAATGCAGCACAACAAAAATTGTGAAATAATAAGGCATAAAGAACAACTGGTTATAAGGGGCTGCTCAGAGAAACCAGGAATCGATTACTAACAGACTTACTCCCCGTTCGTACAACTCATTTCCATAATGTATTTGTTGTATGTTGCAGCTCATTATGATCTGGAGATCGAGAAGATGAATACTTTTTTATAAGGGGATTTGCATAAAGACATGAGTGGAACCGAAAGTTGAACCACGCCTTAGAAAAAACTGGATTGCAGCGTTCAAAAGTAGACCCATGTATTTATTTTCATGTTCATGGTACTGCAATATTTCTTACAACAGTGTATGTTGATGATCTCTTGATTCCCTCGAACAACAATGCGCTGAAATCTAGTATAAAAAAAGGTTAAGAAGTTGTTTCTGGTGAAGGATTGGAGGGAGGCCAAGAGTTGTGTTGGCATTCGAATAACAAGGAAACGAGATGAAGGCAAAATTCATATAAACCACATATACTATGGAAATTTTAAAGTGGTCGATTGCAATCCAGTATCAACCCTTTTGCTACCAAGTGAAGCTAAAAAATCCGTCATCTAAAACAAGTCTAAAAAGAAGTAGAATCGTTGCGTCAGCTTTATAATATATGGAATGACTCCGAAACTAAAATTAGTCTTTTCTGCTATAACAAGAGCGCTTGTTATAGCAGATATCTGCTATAAATAAATCACTTTTTCTCCCTTTTTCATTTTCATATTTCATTATCTTTTGGTTGAGCACACATTAAAGTTTATCTATTTTTGAATCAGTTTTTTTGTTTTTGTAATATTATGATTTTTGTCATTCACTTCATCTTAACCGATGACTCAAAACTCCGTTAAAACTACCTGTATTTTATTCTATACGTATTTCTTTTTACCGACAGCAAACAAGATTTTGGTTACGCAGCCAATAATCGATCAAAACATATCGATCGAAGTTATTCTTGAAAATAATTTTTTGTTGCAGAGAGCATCAGCAAAATGTTTCATTTTAGGTGATATTTTGTGCGGGTCAATATATATTTGAAACTACAAAAAACAACCAACGTAATGCTATCGCCTTAAATTATATAAATATATATCTATATACATATATATATATATATATATATATATATATATATATATATATATATATATATATATATATTTATAATCCTTTATTCGACATATTGTCTCAATTGAATTAGCGCTTTTTGTTTGTTATGTGGTCAAGTATGTCTATATGCCTGCATTTCATTCTTTCTTACACCAAATCATCAGCAGACTTTAACCTAATTCCAAAATAACAAAACCTTTCAGCTTATACATAAACTCCCAAAAATGAATTGAGAATTACACAAGCAAAACCATAGGACTTGAAATTCAAGAAACCACAACAAACAAATTTTATTCGATATAAATCTATTTTGTTTTTCCACCTTCATACGTTGGCAAACAATAAAAGTTTACAAAAAAGGCACAATCAAAAACAAAATCTACACAAAACGTTTTTAAAATCGTTTATTCGACATATTGTCTCAATTGAGAGGTTTTGCTATTTTGGAATTAGGTTAAAGTCTACTGATGGTTTGGTGTAAGAACCAATGAAATGCAGGCATATATATATATATATATATATATATATATATATATATACATATATATATATATATATATATATATATATATATATATAATGGGTGTACGCCGGGAAGGTTTACAACTTTGTTTAATTTTTGACTAAATGAAAGAAAATGGATCTTATATTGATGAATGTTTTATTTAATACCACCAATTATGTATGGCACACAATATCAGGAAAATTTCAGTCTCTGTTAGCCTCACAAATGCGAACCCTTTTGAAAACATTTTTCATTACATTCTCGCACATTTTAAGCGGTATTTTATTAATTTCTTCACGAATATTTTGTTTGAGTTGCTCAAGCGTTTCTGGTTTGTTTGCATAAAACTTGCTTTTCCCCACAAAAAGAAGTACGGAGCAGTCAAATTAGGCGAGCGTGAAGGCCAATCAACATCACCATTTCTTGAATTAAATTGTTGTGGAAAGAGGTCTCGCAGTAATTCCATTGTAATCCTTGCTGTATGCGATGTGGCATCGAATATTTTTCCATAATAAATTTGCCACGTGTCTACTTCACGACTGCCGAATATGAACTGTCACGACTAATGTTTACCAAAATGGCGTCAAAGCCTTCCCGGCGGACACCCTGTACATATATATATATATATATATATATATATATATATATATATATATATATACATATATATATATATATATATATATATATATATATGTGTATATATATATATATATATATATATATATATACATATATATGTATATATATATATATATATATATATATATATATATATATGTATATATATATATATATATATATATATATTTATATATCCGCAAGGATATTCGTATATAAAATCCATAAGGATATTTGTACGGATAACGGGGAGTAACGACCCCGCGGCCCTGAGATATTATAACGGGTTGGAGGGCTTGAACAAAGATGCCCCAAGAAGACCTGTTATTCAGTGTGGCCCTTTATTTGGCACACTGAGATGGGGCTTTGAAGTCCCTGGCATTAAGACCAAGTCCAGTACGGTCTTAATTATGGCATTCCTGGGAAAACGATTTGAAATGGTAGAACCCTGGGCTGGTAGATGTGGTATTCTGGGACTTAAGTATGTATGAGTGAATTTGTACAGAAATGGCTCTCAGGCTAATGCCACAACTGCCTCCGTCCTATTAAAACTTGGCAAGTCTCAAAGTACGTTTGAAGTTTGTCATCATTAAGTTGGTGGTGTAAGTCCGGATGCCGATTCTCGGTTAGCACGGATCTGGCTCTGGCGGATGATCCATAAGGTCTTACCGTCAACCCTCGCATGGACGTCACTGCTTGCAAAGGGACCCATGGGATCTTAACGTGACTGCACAACGAACCTAGATAGCGGCTGCGAGTTAAGACCCAACCGAATGGACAATAGAAATAGAACTAATTTAAGAGCGGGCGCAGGAAGCTCAGGAAATGGAGAAATTGAAAATCCATTCCTAAAGAGGCCGGTGATCCTGAGGTCGCCCCCTACGCTGGTGAACATGCCGGATAGGGGAAGTTTTAGCTCCACAGCTAGTGGTGGGCAAGAGCCGACGAGCAAAGTTTCCAAATTAGGAGAGAAGATAGCAAGGCTATTAGACTTTCTCAAGACAAGGTCGAATGTCCACATGGATATAGTTTCGATGTCTCGAGAAATACAGGCATTGTATATGCAGGTGGCAGATGAGCTGAGCAGTGGAACTGGTAAGACCATCTCCCCCTGTCCCTGCAGGTGCGTAGGAGAGATGAAATTACTCTTGGGCCAAAGGGGAATAGGGCTAAGAAGAAGAGGAAGGATGCAGTAGATGCTATCAGGAGTAGTAAAGGTAGCTGTGTGGGATCGGCGGCAGCGAATGGTGCTGCTTTGCCGAACCCAGGCACTAAGGAACCTGGGTGGATAAAAGTCCGTCCCAGGGAAGTGAATAGAAATAGGATTAGGAGTAAGCAGGGATCACTTTCGGATGCCCTGGTTATTAAAACATGTGGGAACGCTTCCTATGCTGAGATTCTCAGGCAAGTGAAGAAGGACCCTAAACTGAGTAATCTGGGGGAGAACGTGAAGTGCATTCGGAAGACTGGGAGGGGTGAGCTGCTACTGGAGCTCACTAAACCCGCTCACCAGAACATAGGTGTGTTCAGGTCGGAGGTGGAAGCGGTACTGGGTAGAACTGCCGAAGTACGGGCACTATCCCAAGAGGTTAGCATTGAAATTAGCGACATAGATGAGGTGACTTCCAAGGAGGACATCTATGACGCCATAGTTAGTAAATCCAACGATTTGAAGGTACTGCAGTTGACTGCAATTAAATCACTGAGGAGAGCGTATGGGGGAACACAAACTGCCACGATTGGCCTGAGTGCTCCTCTAGCTAGACGTCTTCTAAAGATGTCCAAGATACGCATCGGCTGGGTCGTGTGTCGAATACGGGAAAAAATAGCACCGAAGAGGTGCTACAACTGTCTCGATTTTGGACATAGGACGACGAATTGTGGCGGACAGGATCTATCCGGAAATTGCTTGCGTTGTGGGGAAGCTGGCCACAAGATTGCAATATGTTCCAACAGACCTTCGTGCATGCTCTGTAGAAAGGGTGGAAGTACTAATGGTGACCACATCACCGGATGCGTAGTTTGCCCGTACTACAAGAGGGCGCTACAAAGACTTAGAGGTTAAACACTACTTAATGATCAGGATGCGCATATTACAGCTAAATCTCAATCATTGCCAAGCAGCACAGGAGTTGCTTAGGCAAACCGTACGAGATTTATAGGTAGACGTTGCTGTACTCAGCGAGCCATATAAGAAGATTGTATCTGCAAATTGGGTTACTGATGATACAGATACAGCAGCTATATGGACTACCGGTTCTTTGATATTGAGGGAGAGGTTATCACCGCGGGCCACTCTTTCCGGCATATGTTTGTACAGCTGTTATGTTCCTCCTAGGTATTCTATTGATGACTTTCGTGTTATTATAGACAACATAGTGATGGACGCTGCAGCCAGGAGTCCTGTTATAATAGCAGGGGATTTCAACGCGTGGGCTGTTGAATGGGCTGCCCTTGACGAATGCAAGGGGAAGGATGCTATCAGAGGCCCTTTCTGCGCTAAATGTTGTGCTCTTGAATTCTGGAGATGAGGAAACATTTAGAGGAGGAAATGGTGGTTCAAATATTGATATTACGTTTGCCAGCGATACCATTATAAACCGTGTAAACTGGAGAGTATCTGATGTTTACACTCACAGCGATCACAGTGCCATTATTATGGATATACAGGATGATATACGGCATGTGACTCCCCGTGCACAAGGTTTGTCCGGATGGAAAGTGAATACCTTTGATAAGGATATTTTTGCCATCTCTATGGAAGGTATGGAATTAAATGGTTCAGCTGAGGATATGGCAGAACAATTGGTAAACCATATCACGCGGTCGTGCGATGCATCTATGGTGAGGCGGAAAAGATCTGGAAAGGGGCCACCGGTTTATTGGTGGAATGATGATATTGCCGGCTTGAGGGCGGAGTGTAGAAGGCAGTATACAAGAACTCGAGGTAGGTTAGAGAATGGCGTATACCAAGAGAATTACAGGAATAGGAGGAAGGCCCTAAAGGATGCAATTCGTAGGAGCAAGCGGCAGTGTTTTCTTAATATCTGTGATGAGGTGGATGATAATCCTTGGGGTCTCGCATATAAGCTTGTCACCAAAAAACTTAAATGCCTGACCCCGTTGCAACCGAGTGAGGGGCTAATCCTGGAGGAAATTGTAGACCATCTCTTTCCCCAGCAGGACGCACCACCTTGGGAGCACAACCCTCCAATTGGGACATTAAATTTTCCCCCGGTTACAATAGCTGAGATTGAGGACGTTGTCTCTAGGTTTAGAGACAAGAAGGCACCGGGACTCGACTGCATTCCAAATATAGTATTAAAGGAGGCCGTCAGGCTTTGTCCCAAGCAGTTCTTAAGGATGGTGAATACATGCTTAGGTAGGGGAATTTTTCCAACAAAATGAAAGAGACAGAAGTTGGTATTAATACCAAAAGCCAATAAACCCCTAGATGATCCCTCATCTTATCGGCCACTGTATATGATAGATACATGTGGGAAGTTGCTAGAGGGTGTGATCTGCCGAAGACTTGGGAATTGCGTTGAAGACAGAAATGGCCTATCAGACAACCAATTTGGCTTCAGGAGGGCGAGGTCAACAGTGGATGCTATAAACGTGGTAGTAGAAACTGCTGCACGGACTATCTATGGCAGGAGTTGGAGGAATGGCACAAAGGAGTACTGTGTAGTTGTGACGCTGGATGTGAAGAACGCGTTCAACACAGCGTGCTGGGTGCATATTGTTGATGCTCTAACTCGATTGCACATCCCAGAATATCTGATAGGGATAGTGCAGGATTATTTCCGGTATAGAGATTTGATCTATAGTACAGATGCGGGTATAAGGAAACGTAGGATTAGTGCTGGTGTTCCCCAAGGATCGATACTTGGACCATTGTTGTGGAACGTAATGTATGATGGAGTACTAAGGTTGAGGTTACCTGAGAGAGTACAGATTGTGGGACTCGCAGACGATATAGCGCTGATCATAAAACCGAAGCGGTTTTGATTAGTAGTCGTAAGGCTAGGGAAACTGTTACCCTCAATGTTGGCACCTGTTCCATAGAATCAAAGGCATTTCTGAAATATCTGGGTGTGATGATTGACACACGGCTATCTTTTCGCGAGCACTTGCGATATATAGCATCCAAAGCATCAGGGACCTGTTTGGCGCTATCTCGGATCATGCCAAACACGAGAGGGCCAAAGTATCTTCAGAGGAAACTGCTCGCTGGAGTAGTAAGGAGCATTATCCTATATGCACACCCGGTACTGTCAGACTCACTTAGATATTCCACATATGTGGGGCTGATATCCCCTGTGTATAGGCTAGCTGCTTTAAGAGTCTGTAGTGCATTTCGGACAGTGTCGGATGAGGCGGCTTTTATCATTGCAGGTATGATCCCTATCGATTTAGAAATCATGAATACTCTGATTTATGTATGCAAAAATGGCAAGAACGGTGGTCAACCACTGAAAGGGGAAGATGGACTTATACATTAATACCCGACATCAGATTATGGCTGACTAGAAAACATGGTGATCTGAACTATTACCTAACACAGTTCTTGTCTGGACATGGTTGCTTTAGGTCATATCTATTTCGTTTTAAGCACGACGACTCTCCTTTCTGTCCACATTGCAGTGGGAATGGAGTAGAAGATGCTGAGAATGTCGTCTTTGTCTGCTCACGATTCAACAACTGGAGGTCGTATATAGAAGAAAGATTAATATATTACTAAAATAAAGTTTTTAAAAATGTTCTTTCTCATGGATTTATTTTTAGTGATATATCATATCTAATTTATTTTTAAAATCATTTATATTCGACATATTGTCTCAATTAAAGTAGTGCTTTTTTGTTTGTTATGTGGTCAAGTATGTCTATATGCCCGCATTTCATTGGTTCTTACACCAAATCATCAGTAGACTTTAACCTAATTCCAAAATAACAAAAAATCTTAAATTAACTATTAAAAATTACTAAGATTTGGTAGTACAACCTGTATTTTTTACGACTGTTTTACAGCTTTTTGGCATTGAGTACACTAAATTTTGACAGGTCTTGTTTGGTATGGAGTACCACGCAATTTGAATTTTTTCCACAATTCCTCGCTATTTCGTGATTTTAGTGGTTCAATTTTTTCCTTAACAATTTTCCACAAGTTTTCTATCGGACCTGAATCCGGTAATTGAAGAGATTCTATAATATTCATATTGTTGTTTAGAAACCATTATTTTACAAGCAACGGTGCGTGTTTTAGGTTGTTGTCTTGATGAAATCTATATAAAATAAGCATTTTCCATGTTTTCTTTTATCCAATATATTGGTCCTACTTCATACCACGAGAAGCATCTCCAGACCATTATGTTGCCTCAACAATTTGTTCACAAAAAACAGCTTTATGTTCCCATAGTTCTGGATTATATCACTTTCCAGGTTTTGAAAATGTGTCAATGTTAAAAACAGACAATAATAATAAACGACGCACGTAGCGGTACAAGTATGTGGACATTCTAGCCGGACATTAGGCTAAAACTTAGGCTTAAATACACTTTAGCTACGCACTTCCTATTGAGATTTATGAAAAAGTTTTCGGCTTCGCTAACTAAAGCTTCTATGCATAGCCGCCCTTCGGCCGGACTGAAAGATTTTCTCCTCTATGGTATAACAAACACCGGCTTCGCTAACTAAAGCTTCTCTGTGTAGCCGGCCTTCGGCCGGATTGAAGGATTTTCTCCTCTGTGGTATAACAAACACCGGCTTCGCTAACTAAAGCTTCTCTGCATAGCCGTCCTTCGGCCGGACTGAAAGATTTTCTCCTCTATGGTATAACAAACACCGGCTTCGCTAACTAAAGCTTCTCTGCGTAGTTCGTAAAAATGTTATAGTTTACTATAAAATATTAAATCTCTACTTTTAGACAGGAAAAAAACCTTGAACATTTTTGCACCATTTTTTTTTGGGAGTTTTTTTAAAAATTCACCTCTTTTCTGTTTTTGATCATCTTGCATACGTATATATGAAAAGAAACCATTTTGTCAGTCATAAAATGTTTAAGTTTTTAATAATTCTACGTGTATGTTTGCTATTTAAATTATTACACTTAACACTGATGTTAATGTGTAAAAAAAAGAAGCACGAAACAGTAATTCTCCCACACACATACATACGAGTACGTCCACATTTATATGGAGTAAATAATTTGTTACAACTATTGTTATTATTTTGTCAGATATCATGTATATATATATACGTACATATAGTTGTATGTATGTACATATGTATGTATATGTATGTATGTATTTACAATTTTTATTTTTGTTTGATTATTTACATGCGCCTGTAGTATTACTATAGTTTTTTAATGTTAATGTTTTTATTATTTTTGAGAAAAAAACAATAAATTTGTTTCGTCATATTTCAAAACTATTTTTATATTTTTAAAATTCAATTTCGTATTACTTATTCCTGATGATGTTAACTAATTTTTTTTTTGTGCAAGGTGGGAAAATGCTTTATGCATGTTTCGCGGATCGTCCTTCACGCCGTATGCCGGACTCCGTGCAACGATTACCGGCTAAAAACCCGCCTTGCCGCTCTTTGGGATATGTTGCCCACCTGGGCACTGTCTTAACATTACTTCCAGGTGGCTCCCGATGTGTGGTCTTTTCATACACCTCCTCTTGTTGTGCCTGCGTCCAGGTCTTGTTTTTTGAGCGGAGAACGTGCTCAATGTACTCTGCAATTGCCTTCCAATTTTCGTCACTGCTTAACATCTTATCAACGATGTTTTCAACCTTTAGTTCGGACGTATGGTTTTCCAATCGTCTACGACTCTCATTCCAGCGGAAGCATTTGAAGAACTTGTGTTCAGCATCGTCTATTATTTCTGTTTCCTCGTAGATGCAGAAGGGTGTGCTGCATTTGCCCATTCTGTGCAGGTACTTCCGGAAATATCCATGCCCAGATAGCATCTGTGTTACGTAATAGTTTACTTCCCCGCTTTGCCTTTCTGTCCATTTTGGAATGTTGGGAATTAGCTTGAAAGTCCACCTTCCGAAGGTGTCATTTTCCCATCACGTTTTCCATTTTGCTATAGTTTGCTGCTTAATGGCTTAAATTTCTTCCTCTGGTTGGGAGTTGTTTATTTTGGCATTGTATATATTCATCCGTTCAGCTGCCTGTAGATCTATAAGCTTCATTCCTGCTATGACAAGAACTGCGGGTGCAGATACGGTGCGGTATGCTGATGTAACCCGTACTGCTGCTGTCCTTTGCACTGAGTCCAATCTTACTCCGAGATACTTGACTGATTTTTTAGTGTGTAGTGTTATATCGCCTATGTGCATATATATCTCGACTGGAATTTGTCGCCTGGAGAGTAACAGCAGTTCTGTTTTATGCATTGCAAGCTGTACACCATGTGAGTCTAGCCAGTTTTTGGTTCTTATCATCACTTGTCTCAGTTTGCGCTGAGCGTCTTCGGTGTTTCTTGCTGTGATGACAACCGCTATGTCATCGGCGTACCCCAATAGATATGTGTTTTCCGGCATCTCTTGATTAAGTATTTCATCATAGGTGGCATTCCAAAGGCTGGGTCCTAGAATGAACCCCTGCGCTGCTCCTGAATTGACCTGTATTTTCCTCGTACCTGCGCTCGTGTTGTATATGAGTATTCGGTCCTTCAGATAGTTACTAATGATTCTTGTAAGGTATTCTGGTAACTGGAAATTTCTCTTGAGAGCGTATAAAACATCTGACCATCTGAGGCTATTAAATGCTTTCTTTACGTCTAAAATTTCCAATAGGACTATTGGTCTGGAGTGGTGATTTCTTTGTTGAGCAGCGTTAACTGCATCTATTTTAGGGCGCCTACTGTGGATTTTCCTGATCGGAATCCATGTTGTCTCTTGGAAAAATTTCCACCTGCTATGATAGCTTCTTCAAGCCGAGGTCTTATCAGTCGCTCAAGCAACTTGCCTGCCGTATCCAGCATACAGAGTGGTCTGTATGAGGATGGCGCTTTGGGATCCCCTTTCGCTTTGCTGATTAGTACCAGACTTTGTTTTTTCCAAGCATTTGGAAAAACACCTTCTCTTAAGCAGCTGTTATACATATCCAATAACAGTCCGGGTTTACTGCTTGCAATTCCTTTCATTATTTCGGCTGGTATTCCGTCAGGTTCGGGCGCTTTCTAATTTTGGAGGCCACGAGCGGCTGTCTTGATTTCTTCCAGTGTAAACGGGGGAGGTTAGTGATTATTCCAGTTTCCTCTTCGTCTTCTCTTACTTCATGTTTTGGGAAAAGCGTTTCGACGATGTTTACCATGGTTGCTTCATCCATTTCCTTTACTGTGTTTTTCATTCCCAACATTTTCATAACAATTTTATAGTCGAGACCTTATGGATTTTGGTTTATATCGTCTTTCAGTTCCTCTCAATTTTCTCTTTTACTGCTATTTATGGCATTTCGGAGTTGTTTCTTGACATCTTTATATTCCATGTGTTCCATCTCTGCTGTTCCTCTTCGCTTGGCTCTTGTGTATTTTCGGTTTGTCGTATGCAATTTCGTCTGAGTTCATCTATTGAATCGTTCCACCAGTACACTGCAGTTTTGTTTTTTGGCCTCTTCATCTTTGGCATTGCTTTGTTGCATCCCTTCGTGATGATACTCATAAATTGTCTGACGATAGTGTTTGCATCTCCATCTATTTCTGCTGCTTCTGTTTGCCTCTTGATTTCTGCCAGGAGGGCTAAGGAGTCTTGTTTATTCACATTCCACTTACGGGTGGATGCGTTCGTTTTTCCTGCTGGAGTAGAGCCGCTGCAATTGAGGGAAAAAGATATGTACTGATGGTCGCTGACTGGGTATATTTCGAGGACGTTCCAGCTTTCTATTCTGCTTTCCAATCTCTCAGATACCAGAGTTATATCGGGAATGGTGCCATCGCACCCGGGACGTCTGAATGTGGGTACATTTCCACTGTTAGCTACGATCAGCCCAGTTCTAGCTAACATTTCCAATACTCTTCTTCCTCTCGAATTGGTTGTTTGCATTCCCCATTCTACGGCTTGTGAATTGAAATCTCCCGCCACTACGAGGTGTCCGGCGATCTGTCGTGCTGTGTCTTCGATACCATCGAGCTTCTCTTGGAAGTCAGCTATGCTATCGCTGGGTGTGAGATAGCAGCTAATTAGTGTAATGTTTTCGAATTGTATCCATAGGAATCCGTTTTGGTTTGGTTGTACGTTTCCATTAGCTGGGACCCATATTGCGGCTGTTTTTGAATCATCTTCGAGCCATAGCCCAGTACTCATCTGGCGGTACTGCTCACTTATGACTACGATATCTGCTTTTTGTTTTATGGCAATTTGCGGAAGTAGAGCAAGTGCCACTTTTCCTCGATGCATGTTTGCTTGTAATATTTTCACTGCGCCTTTGGTTTATTTGCTCTACAGCTTCTTGAGCTTGGCAGGTGATTTGCCATACTGTTTCCTTCTTCCGAGCAGATGCAGCACTATGGTGGTCTTTTGCATTCTTTCAACTTGTGGTCTTTCTCGCCGTACCATAATCCCATACCTTTCCTATCAGAGCCCTTACATTCCCACTGCATGTGACCAGCCCTAAAACATCGGAAGCAGCGTTTTGTCTCCTCGAGGTATCTTATTCGGCAATTTCTTACTGCAATTTTTATCCTCCTGGTTTTGAGAAGTTTGTTTGCTCCTGATGCTGGTAGGGAGACAAAGGCCCTTCTTTGTTCTCTGCTATCTATGGCTGGTAGGCGAACAGTTATATCCTCTTCCGTTGCATTTGTTTCCTTATTTGCTGCAGCAATAACCTCTTCTTCTGTAGATAGGGAATCAAGGTCCTGTATCCCAATTGTGGCTTTGGGCTTCAAGTCTTGCACTATGGCTGCCTCTTTGAGAGTTCCTTTAATAGCGTTACAAAACTCGTCTTTCTTACCTCCTCTTCCCATTACAAGCAGTATTGCTCCGGTTTTAGTCTACCGTATGGATTGTACGGCTACCTCTATCCTTTCCGGTTTCACATTTTTCCTGATACTGCTCAGAACGTCCGCATAGCTATGGCCTTCTTGTGGCTTTATTATAACGGCTTCTGAGCGTTCTCTAGCCATTTTCTGTTGTGGCTTTTTCCTATGGCCATTATTTTTGTTTGCCCTTTTGGCCGTTTTAGCATCTTCTGTGTTGTTTTTCAGATTTGGTGCCTTGTTTCTGTCATCTGCTATCTTCTTTTGCTTCTTGCCAGGGTTAGATTCTACTGGGCTAGATGCATTGCGCTTATTTTGGGGTAATGGTGTCTTATTGATACTAATTGTTAACGAAATATTGAATAATAAAATAAAAATAATAAAATTGTAATGGTGTCATTTAAACAACGTCCTCAAGCTTAATAAATAATAACATAAAAAATAAAGGTAAAAAAGTAAACAATTATATGTATATATATTTATACATATATGTATATATATTTATACATACATATATATATATATATATATATATATATATATACATATATATACATATATATATATATATATATATATATATGTATATATATATATATATATATATATATATATGTATATATATATATATATATATATATATATATATATATATATATATATGTATATATATATATATATATATATATATATATATATATATATAGATATATATATATATATATATATATATTTATATATATGGAATCTAATGATATGTGTACAGATAACGGGGGTAACGACCCCGCGGTTCCTGAGTTATTGTAACGGGTTGGAGGGCTTGAATAAGGATGCCCCAAGAAGACCTGTTATTCAGTGTGACCCTCTATCTGGCACACTGGAAGATGGGGCTTTGAAGCCCCTGGCATTAAGACCAAGTCCAGTACGGTCTTAATTATGGTATTTCTAGAGAGATGATGTTGAAATGGCAGAACACTGGTCTGGTGGATGTGGTATTCTGGGACTTAAGTATGTATTAGTGAATTTGTACAGAAATGGCTCCCAGGCTAATGCCACAACTGCCTCCGTCCTATTAAAACTTGGCGAGTCTCAAAGTACGTTTGAAGTTTGTCATCATTAAGTTGGTGGTGTAAGTCCGGATGCCGATTCTCGGTTAGCACGGATCTGGCTCTGGCGGATGATCCATAAGGTCTTACCGTCAACCCTCGCATGGACGTCACTGCTTGCAAAGGGACCCATGGGATCTTAACGTGACTGCACAACGAACCTAGATTGCGGCTGCGAGTTAAGACCCAACCGAATGGACAATAGAAATAGAACTAATTTAAGAGCGGGCGCAGGAAGCTCAGGAAATGGAGAAATTGAAAATCCATTCCTAAAGAGGCCGGTGATCCTGAGGTCGCCCCCTACGCTGGTGAACATGCCGGATAGGGGAAGTTTTAGCTCCACAGCTAGTGGTGGGCAAGAGCCGACGAGCAAAGTTTCCAAATTAGGAGAGAAGATAGCAAGGCTATTAGACTTTCTCAAGACAAGGTCGAATGTCCACATGGATATAGTTTCGATGTCTCGGGAAATACAGGCGTTGTATATACAGATGTGAGATGAGCTAAGCAGTGGAACTGCTAGTAAGGGCAAAGAAAATTGCAACAAGCAGACGCAGTCAGAGGATATGATGGGACTATCTCCCCCTGTCCCTGTAGGCGTAGGAGAGCTGAAAATACTCTTATGCCAAAGGGGAATAGGGCAAAGAAAAAGAGGGTTTAGTAGATGATGTCGAAAGTAGTGAGGGTAGTTCTGTGGGATTGGCGGTAGCGAATGGTGCTGCTGTGCCGAACCCAGCAACTGGGGAACCTGGTTGGATAAGGGTCCGTTCCAGGCCAGAAAACAGGAACAGGATAGGAAATAAGCAGGTGTCACGTTCAGATGCCCTGGTTATTAAATCGTGTGGATACGCTTCCTATGCTGATATTCTCAGGCAGGTGATGAAGAACCCTAAGCTTATCAATCTGGGGGAGAATGTAAAGAGCATTCAGAAAACAGGGAGAGGTCAGCTGCTACTAGAGCTGAGTAGACCTGATCACCAGAACACAGGTGTGTTCAGGTCAGAAGTGGAAGCGGTACTGGGTGAAGCTGCGAAGTACGGGCCCTATCCCAGGAGGTTAGGATTGAAATTAGGGTCATACATGAGGTGACCTCTAAGGAGGATATCTATGATGCCATAATTAGCAAATCCGACGAAATTAAGGTACTGCAGATGACTGCAGTTAGATCACTGAGGAAAGCGTATGAGAGCACACAAACTGCCACGATTGGCCCGACTGCTCCTCTAGCTAGACGTCTTCTTGAGATGTCGAGGATACGCATCGGCTGGGGGTATGTCGAATATGAGAAAAGATAGCATCGAAAAGGTGCTACAACTGTCTCGACTATGGACATAGGGCGACATATTGTAGGGGCCAGGATCTATCCAAGAACTGCTTGCGGTGTGGGGAAACTGGCCACAGGATTGGAACATGTTCCAATAAACCGTCGTGCTTGCTCTGTAGAAAGGGTACAAACACTAATGGTGACCATGTTACCGGATGTGTAGTTTGCCCGTACTACAAGAGAGCACTGCAAAGGCTTAAGGGTTAGAACAGTACTTAAGAATCAAAGTGCGCATACTACAACTAAATCTCAATCATTGCCAAGCAGCACAATAGTTGCTTAAGCAAAGCGTACGAGATTTAAATGTTGACGTCACTGTACTTAGCGAGTCATATAAGAAGATAGTATCTCAAAATTGGGTTGCTGATAATACAAATACATCGGCTATATGGACTACTGGTTCCTTAGCATTGAGGGAGAAGTCAGCACCACAATGCGGGCACACGCGGGCATATGTTTGTACAGCTGCTATGTTCCTCCTAGGTATTCTATTGAGGACTTTTGTGTTACTGTATACAACATAGTGATGGACGCTGCAGCCAGGAGTCCTGTTATAATAGCGGGAGATTTCAATGCGTGAGCTGTTGAATGGGGTTGCCCTTCAACAAATGCAAGGGGAAGAATTCTATTGGAAGCCCTTTCTGCACTGAGTGTTGTACTCTTGAATTCTGGAGATGAGGAAATCTTCAGAAAAGGAAATGGTGGATCAGTTATTGACATTACGTTTGCCAGTGAAACCATCATAAATTGTGTGAACTGGGGAGTATCTGATCTAAATATTCACAGCGATCACAGTGCCATTATTATAGATGTGCAGGATGATATACGTCGTGTGACCCTCCGGGCACAAGGTTTGATGGGATATAAAGTGAATACTTTTGATAAGGATATTTTTGCCATCTGTATGGAGGGTGTGGACTTGAATGGTTCAGTTGAGGATATGGCGGCACAATTGGTAAACCATATCACGCGGTCGTGCGATGCATCTATGGTGGGGCGGAAAGGATCCGCAATGGGGTCACCGGTTTATTGGTAGAATAATGATATTGCTAGCTTGAGGACTGAGTGTATACGTGCCAGAAGGCAATATACAAGGACTCGAGGTAGGTTGAAGAATGATGCACACCAACAGAATTTTAGGGATAAGAGGAGGTCCTTAAAGATGGAAATTCGTAGGAGCAAACGGCAGTGCTTTCTTATTATTTGTGATGAGGTAAATAACAATCCTTGGGGTCTTGCAAGCTGGTCACAAAGAAATCTAAATGCCTGGGGCCGTTGCAACCGAGTAAAGGACTAATCCTGGAGGGAATTGCAGACCACCTCTTCCCCCATCTGGAGGCACCACCTTGGGAGCACAACCATTCTAACAAAACTTTAAGCTTTCCCTCGGTTACAATAACTGAGATCGAAGACGTTGTCTCTACGTTTAAGGACAAAAAGGAACCGGGCCTGGACGGTATTCCAAATATGGTGATGAAACGGGCCGTTAAGCTGAGTCCCGAAAAGTTCTTAAGGGTGGTAAGTGCATGCTTAAGTAAGGGAACTTTTCCAACAAGATGGTAGAGGCAGAGGTTGGTGTTAATACCAAAGGATAGTAGACCCTTATATGACCCCTCATCTTATCGGCCACTGTGTATGATAGATACATGTGGGAAATTGCTAGAGGGTGTAATCTGCAGAAGACTTTGGAACTGCGTTGGAAACAGACATGACTTATCAGACAACCAATTTGGCTTTAGGAGAGCAAGGTGAACAGTGGATGCTATAAATATGGTAGTGGAAACTGCTGCTCGAACTATCTATAGCAAAAGTTGGAGGAGTGGTACGAAGGAGTACTGTGTAGTTGTGACGTTGAACGTGAAGAACGCGTTCAAAACGGCAAATTGGGTGCGTATTGTTGATGCTTTAACTTGATTGGACATCCCAGAATATCTGATAAGAATAGTGCAGGATTATTTCCGGAATAGAGAATTGATCTATGATACAGATGTAGGTATAAGGAAACGTAGGATTAACGGTGGAGTTCCCCAAGGATCGATACTTGGACAATTGTTGTGGAACGTAATGTACGATGGAGTGGTAAGATTGAGTTTACCTGAAAGAGTAAGGATAGTGGGATTCGCAGACGATATGGCGTTAGTGTGTGAGGCCAAAGAATTATTAGAGGCAGAAACCATTGCAAATGGCAGAGTACTATGAGTAAAGTCCTGGATTACTTCAATGGGATTAATTCTAGCTGATCATAAAAGCGAAGCGGTTTTGATTAATAGCCGTAACGCTACTGAAACTATTACTCTGAATGTTGGCACCTGTTGTATAGAATCGAAGGAATTTCTGAAATATCTGGGCGTGATATTGATACACGTCTATCTTTTCGTGAGCACTTGCGATATATAGCATCCAAAGCATCGAAAACCTGCTTGGCGCTCTCTGCTTGGTATCCCCTGTGTATAAGTTAGCTACTTTGAGAGTATGTAGTGCATTTCGAACAGTGTCGGACGAAGCGGCTGTTATCGTCGCAGGCATAATTCCAATCGATGTAGAAATCATAAATAGGGATAACTCGGACTTATGTTTGCAAAAGTGGCAGAAACGCTGGTCAAGCACTGGAAAGGGAAGATGAACTTATGCATTAATACCCGACGTCAGAGTATGGCTGACTAGGAAACATGGTAATTTAAACTACTACCTAACACAGTTCTTACCTGGACTTGGGTGCTTTGGGTCATATCTATTCCGTTTCAAGCACGATGATTCCCAGTTCTGTCCACATTTCGATGGGAATGTAGTTGAGGATGCTGAGCATGTCCTCTTTGTCGGCTTACGATTCAAGAACTGGAGTTCGTATTTAGAAGAAGGATTGGGACGTACGATCGGCCCGGGGAATATAATACCGGTCATGCTGGAACCCATATTAAATTGGACGAGCGTGTGTAATTTTGTACAGCTAGTTCTAATTGAACTTCGCAGATTAGAACAGATTCGTAGGAGAATCAATACGTCTTAAGTTTCGTTAGTAACAAACGATGAAGTATGCGCACCAGTTTCGAACCTCCTTACCAAGGAATTAGGGAGGACGTAGGAATAATACTACCCACCCTGACGAGATGTCAAGGCTGTTCCAGGGCGATGCTATTGAAGTTGTCCTGGGGCCACTATTGATAGTTGCCATCATTACGTCAAAAAAAAATAAAAAAAAATATATATATATATATATATATATATATATATATATATATATTATATATAAATGAAATTTACTTGTTGGTGGTTAAGAAATGTGTATATGCATTTCATTGGTGCTTTACCAAGTCATCAGTAGACTTTAACACAGTTTTGAAGAGTTAAAAACCTCTTATCTTATGCATATACTTCCGAAAACCATCTGAGAGTTCACAATTTGTAAATTACAAATTATTTTCAAAAAACACAACAGAATAAGCATAGTAAGCCTTGAAACTCATACAAAACTTAACCAACAAACAAATTATTAACAAATTATCGATATGAATCTATTTTATTTTTCCCCACCTTTATACAATCAGAAATCAAGGTATAACAAGAAAAGTATTTATAAGCCAAATGAAAAGTAACGTCTAAATCAAACTGTTATGAACTTTTTTTTATTTCAAAACTGTGGTTAAAGTCTACTGATGATTTTGTAAAGCACCAATGAAATGCATATAGACATTAATTAACCACCAACAAATAAATTTCATTTATATATAATAGTATTGTGACAGCTATTTGTTAAATAAAAAAATTATACATATATATATATATATATATATATATATATATATATATATATATATATATATATATATGTATATTAGGGTGCACCTTATTTAAAAAATGCGAAATAGCACGTTAACTCCCTTCATAAATGTTCTCCGTAACAAAAAAGTATGATATCAAAAATTTTAGGTAAATTGCATCAGGGGAAGGCGTGCCGCATCCACCCACAAATTGTAAAAATTTTATAAATTGTTATAAAATAACCATTAATAATGTATTTTCAAGATTCACTAAACTTATAAAAAGGAATAAGTAGTTTAATTTAGTTTTTACCAACTTTTTTATTACACTTTAACATTCATACAAAATTATTTATTTTTTGAATTTAATTTCGTACTTAAATATATTAATTTAAGTTATTTCATATGCTTAATAAAACCGATTTGTTTGCATTTGGATATTGTTTCCTATAATCAGCTACAATTTGCATTATGAACTGTTACTCCTCTTCATCACGCGACAAAACTTGATTGTATTCTTCCATAAGCTTTACAGCCCTTTCTACAGTATCATTGACAACTTTCTATTTACCAACCATTTCCAAGCCAATTTTATACGATTTATCGTTTTCCCATTACCTAGGATCTTTCTTCAAAAAATCCGTTGGGATACAATATCGGTTGAAAAAATTTAAAGTTTTTTTCGAGATAAAATCTTCAATATTTTTATTAACGTACTGCTCTATGTAATGAGGAAGAATTGTAATTTTGTTGTTGTCATCTTCATGGGCTCGATCTAGCGCTGCAACCATGAGTCGTTTTGAGTTGTTTGAAATTTGAGTATCATAAAATGAAAGCGCTACTAATTCTGGCGATAGGTACCATAAATGATTGCAGAATTTTCGAATTAACTCCCGACTTAAATTTTCGTCAACTAAATTGTAAAGATATATACTTTTTAGCAATGTCAAATCTTGGTTAGGAGCTTCTGCGGCAATGGCAGCTTTGATCCAAACTTTTAAATATATTTTTATAATAAAAACACATATATCTCTAATTCCATTCAACTCACAGTCAGCCAAAATGAACTGGTTCCGAAATAAGTAAATTTTTAAACTATATATTGCTTTGGACATCCAACGTGCATGGTGGAACGCTCCAGGCATTCGAAATTAAAAATTTGGAAGTGACCCGCCTACGAAAATTACCGGCAATTGGAGAAGCTCTTTGTAATCTTCCCGTGGTGGCATATCTTTTAAACTCTTTAATGTAAACTTTTGTATCTCCCTTGTATCAATTCTTCAACTCCAGACTTAAAATTACTCTTGTCTATTTTAGTCCAGGCATCTCTAAATCTATGAAATATTTTGACACTAGGACCCGAAGATGTTGATATTTTTGCATCAAATACACTCCGTAAAAGTATTTCAAATATGTGATGACGACATGGATAATACAGAAGATCTTTGTTTAGTGTTTGTTCTAAAAGCACACATGCGCCTTGTATTCGTCCTGTGTTTGATGCGGTGGTATCACAGCACAGGACTTCCACTTTTTCATCGAGATCCCATTCTTTGAGTAAGTCAAAGACAGCCGTTGCTTGCTGTCTTCCCGTACCTGAAGTTATCGCTGGGATGCCGAGTAGCTGATCTGTTCCATTAAAAGATACAACTACAGGCAGACGATCTACGTGTTCACTACCCATCAATGATGGCAACATTTTACCATCCCAGTGAACAGTCACCGTCTTAATTTCTTTGTTTTTAAATGTTTCGCGGATTCTTTTTCCTGCATCAAATCGAAACTTTGTACGCGATCGGCGAATTGAAGTGCAATTTATAATTAAATCGCTAACGTTATGTTGCAATGCTTGCTCAGTTGCTATAAGGATTCGAACGGCGTCACGGTCATTTACTTTGCACCTATCTAATACTGACACAAGCTTTGGTGTGATAAAATTATGTCTACCTCGTTTTTTTCTTGAAGTACTAGAACCTACTTCATATGCTGACTCTGGAATTTGTTGCACTTCACAATCTTCAATAGTCTCTTCATCACTTGATTGCCATTGGACGGCTTCACATTGATCTATAAAATTTTATAAGAAATATTGCAGAATAATATAATAGATTCAAACTGAGGACTTGCAAGTGAAGACATGTTTGAAATCGCACTACACCTTCAATATTTACCTTGCAATACGACTGTATGTTTTTCGTGGAAACGTTGTTTTTTCTCTTCCCTAAGCGATTTTGCCTTTTCTTTTTTCGCCAAGTTGCAGTCACAACCTATGATTGCACCAGGTCTTCCCTGTTTTCTTTGATTTGTTAAAAAAAGCTTATCTTCTGTCAGAGTGATAATATCCAATGCATCGGCATGTGCGACATCAAACAAATCATCAAATTTATTTACGAAGTCTTTTTCGCATTTTTCCTGGAGTAATGACCGGCGTTTCGAACTTTTTTCCAAGTTTCTCCATTCTAAATACAAACCTTCAACTTTTGAGACACATTTGTCAAAAGCTCTAAGTGGTATTCGTGCTTTGTTCCATAAAACTTCTACCTATTTCACTACAAGGGAAGCACTAGCACGCAAGTCTAGTTTTACTTTTCGCATATTGTAAAATAAAACACGCAAAACTTGACCATTTGAAGGCAATTTGGCACCGATTATTTGGCAGGCATCATAGCCGAGAACGTACAACTGCTCCTGTCGTCTTGTGTTCACATTTATTTTTGATATTATTTTACAAACTTGATTGTTTTATCGCTTTATTTCTTTTAATAACACTTATTTTTTCACTTGTATATGTACTTACGCCCATTCGATACAAATATTATTTAATTGAAGTGCGTTTGCTTTTAATCGGGAATTCACAGTTTTGTTTAGCATTTGAAGCGATACTACACAACTTGGCGTTATTGAACTTCAAAAGATGCCGGACTTAACTGACCACATATTTTTCAGTTGTTCTCTGAGCTCACAAACGATATACATATTACATTTGCTGTTAAAATCACGATATTCTTAACATCATAATATATATTTTTAAAGTATTGCTAAACATTTTTCCTCATTATTATTAATTTGTAAACGGAAAAAGATTCAGGTCGAATAAATTAATTATAGTTTATATCAAATTTGCCAGTGTTTTATTAAATGACCCGCAAATTAACATCTTAACTTATTTCATATGAATTTACCATATATAGCCAACTTGTGGGCGGATGCGGCACGCCTTCCTGTATCACAATCTGCTTATAATTTTACACAATGCATTTGTTTTAATACGTAGAACATTCTTGGGTGGAGTTACGATCTAATCTGTTAAAAAAATTGTCCCATACATATAAGGCGCAGCCTAATGTATATATATATATATATATATATATATATATATATATATATATATATATATATATAAACAAACACACGTATATAGCTACATGTTAAGTAAAGCACAACCAACAACAACCATGCCCAGATGCTTCACGAAGTTACCAGACGACTTCACTTTGCTATATAAAGTCGAAGCCAGAGAACAGCGGGAGGAATGTGATTTTAAATCTCGACGTGATAACATCGCTAAGTGTTTGGTAGTACAAATACTCGTGTTAATAAAGTAGTAAATAAAGTGTTGCCGCATTATATTTCTAAAATTAATTGTCTGTGTTTTTAATTTGATGCAATTAAACGAATACTTGAAGGATAGGTAAAAAGCGCTTTTACGAAAAGGTCTAAAAACGTAACAATATTTAAAATTTTTGTACACATAAATTATATAGAAATTTATGATTTATTTCATATTAACACATCTTCAAATGCATATTCTTCATTAGATTCTATACCGTTATTGAATTTATCGTTATAGCTATGACAACATGCGCTTAGTCTATTCAAAAATTTTAAAGTGCTAAATCGAAAATTTTGCAGTTAAATCGTTAAAATGCTAAATGGTCACGCAGATATATATATATATATATATATATATATATATATATATATATCTTGCTTATTATAACTAATATTGTTATTGTAGTATTTGCAGTGTAAAATATTTTCACCCATAGTACAATGATATGGTAGGTCGAAGAGTCATCTAACTTTTTTATATGTTATTAAGTTTACTTCTTTTGAAGATTTGTAGTCAAATATTCCAAAAATCTTGTAATGGCCTTATCAGATTTGCTTTGGAAATTTTCTATTGTCAAATTGGCTTAAAACGCATTACTCTTTTATAATCATTACGAATTGCACTTACTTAACATTCTGTCTTTTTGCTGCAATATTCTCTAAAAATTTATTACATGCATACATATCTCTATATCACTTTTTTAAAACTTGAAGATAAATAAATAATGTGTTTGTAACCAACTAACAACTTTTAGTTATCGGCCGCTACCATGTGGGGCTTATTCGCTGTTGATATGAAATATGCCCTGGAGGAACACGAACAGCATCGTTTGTGTAAGTCATCGGAGTATATGAATTTACATTTTCGTGTTAAATGGTTGTACAGTAATTATGTCAAGGAAGTTCCCCCTCACAAAGGTGCTGTTCCCGAATATCCAGCATGGTTTGAACCATTTGTTATGCAGTGGCTCAACGAAAATGATGATGTGTCATTGGAGTATCTTCATGGGGCCTTTAATCGTGACAAAAAAGATGGGGTAAGCTATAAAGAAAACATTATTCTTATGATGTGTGGAATGTATTTACAACTTGTAACAGTTTTGTTTACGTTTCCTGTATATAAGCAACTGAATATTTTAAGAAATTTGCAAGCTATGTAGCAAAAACTCGTCGGTGAAGTAAATGTTTAAATAGCTACAACAAATACTTTATCTTCTCATCTTTTTTCACATGTCCATTCCTTTCCAGTTCCGGGGCAATAACATGTATATGTAGGGTTCGTCCCCTGAGTACTGGTCCAATTAAAAAAATATATGGCCATCCCTGCAACTTCGCGCCAATTTTAACAACAAAGTTATGGTTTGTTGTGACGTTCTTTGTTTTTAAGCTCTTCGATCGCCAACGTCTTAAGAGTTTGATAAAACACAATTATTTTAATATTCAGTAGTGATTGATGTAGACCAGAGTTTTCCGGAGATTTTTAAATAAATCCCTTTTTCGAATTATTTTTTTCGTTCACGATAACTCACGAACATATTAATCCATTTTAACCCGGTTTGTGGCGATCGACGAGATTTCTGATTAATTTTTGGAATCGATCGATAGAACTACAGGAAAATTTTAGTTTTTTTGATGTATCTTGAAATCTACTGCCCGAAATCTGTTCTAATTCAGAGTAAAGTTTGAAAGCGCACTTTGAAAAATATTTACACACATAATGACAGTAACACCCACCCAGGAGTGGTCAGGATATCTGCCTAGGAATACAAAACTTCGAGATCTGATTAAAACCCTGTATGAAACCAGTAACTTTCCGATTTTTTTAATATTTTACATTTTTTTAGCGGGAAGTTAGTAAATACTGTAACGACTAGTCAATCAAGATTATCTAGATAGAGGAACAGGCTATTTAGTAATCCGGCTGTGCTCGTTGTTGGGCTTGGTTATATTTTGTTCCCTGACAATCACATAATAATTCATTATAGACTTTAAATTATAAGTAGCATTTTAACAAACCTGATTATTTCATATAGAAAAGAAACAATAAAACTTAATTGATGATTGGAACATGACTCTGCAAATTGACAATAAATTCAAATTTTTTTTTACCGATTTTAATGGTTTATAGCTTATTTTATTTTTAAGATATGTAGCTATCAGAAAAATGTTCAAAATATTGAATATTTGCTTTATATTTTTTTTAATTAAGTTTTTAAACTGAACAAAATTTCGAATTTTGCAAGAAAAAATATTTTTGTCTCCATCAATTTCTTAATAATTCCAAAACGATGAGAGATAGAGAAAAATTATACTCCACTAAAATATATACAATTTTGTTACACATCTTTTTGTGTTTTACTTTTGAAAATTGGATGACTTGTTCTTGAGTTAGGGTGAAGTATGTCTCCGTACCTGACTAATTTAAGGGAGAAAATTTGCCACGCCTCTAAAAAAAATTCCGACCCGATTGAAAGAAACCGGAAACGGATTTGAGTTTAGCGCATCAAAATCCATATAGTCCACATAGTTTTATTTAAAGGAGGATTTTGCTGCTGAGCAGTGTAATATAACCATGAATCGACTTACAAATGAACAACGCTTGAAGATTATTGAGTTTTATTATCGAAATTCCTCGAGCATTTCTTCTATTTTTGAACGAAACTAATTTTTGCTATAATGGATAAGTGAACAAACAAAATTGTCATATTTGGTGTGAAAATCAACCAGAAAAAAACACTTTTTGGTGTACATTATGGGACGGTGGCATCATTTTGCAGAGACGAAGGTAGGGACGCTACTGTGAAAGGCGAGCGCGCGGCCATGTGACTACAATATTTTATTTGTTTTGCTAAAAATAAAAGAGCTGGACTCGGCTGGGATGTGGTTTTAGCGAGGCGGTGCCACAAGCTACACTGAACGCGAAACAATGACCCAGTTGAGAGGCGAGTTCGGTGAACAGTTTATTTCACGTTGGGTCAATTGACCGCCTAGATAGTGCTATTTAACGCCTTTGGACTAGTTTTTGTGGGCTCATATTTATAGGGATACGCCCGCAATGGTTGAAGCCAATATGGAATAACTTCTTCCTGAAATTCTGGACGATATTTTGGAGAGAGTGTCTTAAATTATGCCCATAGTATGAACAATTTGCGTGTTGCCGCAGCCAACTTTAACGCGAAATCATCTTTAAACATTGAACAATTTCATTCTATCGACTCAAATAAATTTTTCATACACAAATTGTTGAAGAAAAAAGAAATCCGGCAACTGCCACTAATAACTGAATACTCGAACGATAATAGTTACTTGCTACCTGGTATCTGAACCCATGTTGTAACTATCGTAAAAGCATGACGTGTCCCAGATATTACCAAATTGTTAAACACGTTTTTGCTTTTTCTTTTTTAACAAACCTTGAAGCTGAAGGTATCAAATATATGAGCTAGACTGAAGTAAGACTGCTGTTTATTTAAATAATTTTACAACCTAATAAGTATTGTTCCTTTTACGATTTTTAAAATTCTTTTTTAGCTATTAATAAAAGGGAGTCAAACGAATTTCAGAGTCCAGTGTATTTTATTTCAACAGAACTCTAAATTTTATTTTATTTATTAAAAGTGGATATCACATACAACAAGAAATAAATCTTTTTAATTACAGTATGTGATCATATAATGATACAATATACGAGTACATATTTGTTGTCATATAATTAATAAAAAATATGAAGGTAACATAATATTGAAAATTTTAAGTACATATGAATATATATATAAAAAGGAAAATAGTGCGAACATAAAAAAACATTAACAAGGGTCATATACATTTAAGTGTGATTGCATTAACAAAATTAAAAATAATTGAAATGGGAGAGCTTAAAATTGAATTCAGATTAAAATCTAGAGAACAATATCTTTTTTTTTTTTTTTAGGAGTAGGACCAGCACTCAGGGGATGACCCCTACATATGCAATGCATTGCGCCGGAACTGAAAACGAGGGGATAGTATTAAGGACACAGATGAGGAAAGATGAGAAGATAGACAGTTTTTTTGTAGCTACCTTTTACTTCGCCGGCTAATTTTTGCTACAGGGCCGACGAAGGTGGGTGCTGTTACTCTGCTTTTTAGTACATGATAGTGTCAGTCGCCGCAAATTATGTTCAGTGACCAGTGACTATGCCTTCATCATTGAAACAGGCTGGCAACAACTAACACAACCACGCACTAATGCTGATCAGAAGAATTCAACACAATATTTCATGACTCAGCGCGGGCTCGAACTCACGACCCTCCGCTTCATAGTCTCGTGTTCTACTACTTCAGCCAACAGCACCCACATCTTTTTAAATTGTATGACGTTGCCTGTGTTTTGCACAGTGTTAAGAAGTGAGTTCCACAGTCGAATGGTGTTTGGATAGAATTGCCACTCAGAAATTAAAGTTTGATATCTAAGTTGTATGATATTCTTTCCTCTGTTGGATCGTGCAAATTGAATACGTTCGAATAAATAAATTGCCTCTTTCGTATAAATCATTTTTTGTAGTAATATTAAGGACTTTATCTTAAGTAGATCCAGGATATCAACACCATACAGTGATTTGGAATATTGTGACGTTCCATCGTATCTTTTGACACAGTACACATATCGCAAGACTGCATTGTTAGCTACTACTAATCTCCTCTTGCAGTATGAATCACAAAATGCAAATATTTCGCAACCATACAGCAACTTAGGCATTAAATACGACTTCGCAAGAAGTACGCGTATGTGAAGAGGTGTGAAATATTGAGAAGAGTACAATACTCTTAGCATTGAAAATATTTGTCCACAAACGGAGTTAATATGATTATTCCATTGAAGTGTTTTATTAAAAAGTATACCAAGATTCTTAGCTGAGTCGACAACATCAATATTTTGGTGTCCTAATAATATCGGAGTATCAATGGTGATGTTTAAATTTCGTTGGGCTATTATAAGGCATTTTGATTTTTTTGGATTTAAATATAAACAATTGGACGATGCCCATATAAATATTCTATTTAAGTTCATATTTAGCTTTTCAGCACACTCGTCTATCAAGTTTTTCTTCAATATATATATATATATACTTATATATATATATATATATATATATATATATATATATATATATATATATATACAGGGTGTTATATAGGGTAAGGTATAGAACTTCGAATTGAAATAAAACACAAGAAAATCGTTTTAATGTCCATCAATTTGGCTTTATTGGAAGGATAATTTTATGTCATTAATGTTTAAATATGATTTCGGGCATGTGGCCGCCGCGGCTGGCTCGAATAAAGCCAATTCTACAGGTCCAATTTTCAACCACTTTTTCGAGCATATGGGGCCGTATGTTGGTAATAGCGCTACGAATGTTGGCTTCCAAGTCCCCTAACGTTTCTGGTTTGTTGGCGTAGACGAGCGACTTCACATATCCCCAAAGAAAATAATCCAATGGTGTCAAATCACATGATCTTGGTGGCCAATTGTGACCAGCAAAAGTCGCATGGCTTGTTTTTGCGCCCATCAGCAGCACTTAATAATAGTTTATCTTAACGCATTGTGAATTTTATGTTTGTAAATTATTTCGTATATTGACTTAGAATTATTTTCGCTTGTCAAATCGCACCTTAGTTGTTTATAGACATAATACATTTTAACAGCGCATCGCTGAGTAGCACATAGGTTTTTGCTAATGACAAGTTCTGCTGGTTATTGTTTTTGGTTTTCTTCAGTATACACAAACCATGTATAACTGACTAGTGTAAAAGAAAACCAAACTCAATGCTAAGCTGCTGCCTGTGCAAAAGCACATGCAAACATACCTACGCGCATATAAACATATATGCGTACATATGGATGTATATCTACGATCGCATCGTCTCAATGTGACTTGCTTACAAGTGTCTCAATTGTTATTGTTTTTCGTTTTCTTCAGTATACACAAACCATGTATCACGGACTAGTGTAAAAGAAAACCAAACTCAATGCTAAACTGCGGCCTGTGCAAAAGCACATGCAAACATACCTACTCGCATAAATTTGTGGACAGCCAGCCTACATATGTACGGATAATATGGTATAGTAACAGAGGAAGAATTTGTCTGTATGTTTAAGTTGACAATTGTATATATAACAACGGTTCCTTATGAACATTGTTGTAGTTGTTAAGAATATTTTCATATTGTAAAGCTCACATACATGCATGAAAATATTCATGTGTACCTACTGAGCTCGACTATAAAAGGCAGAACATTTTGCAAAGAACGAGGAGTTCCTGTGCAGCCGGCGTGAAGGTAAGTCGATTTAATTATTTAGTCTTTGCTTCTTATAAATTAACTCGGTGGGTTTCAGTAAGGAGAAAACCACATCGGAGTTTGTGTCCCATCTGAAAAGTGAAAGTTCGACCTGGGATACCAACTCCAGTACAGTGGTACGCTGAAACCTTAAACGTGAGTACGGGGTGAACTACTATCGACAGAAAGGTGAAAGTTTTGTCGGGTGGTACGTTCGTTCCGCACACACCGTACGCGTATTGTGACGGGAAGTGCCGTTCAGAAGCAAGACCGCCGCGTAGACGACGATTGGCAAGAACCGCTCAGACAGAAAGGTGAAAGTTTTGCCTGGGTGCTCTCGTTACTCGCCTGTCCGTTTGTAAGTAGCCCGTCGCCCCTAGCTGAGTCACCGTTGACGATTGTGGAGAACCGAGCCGACAGAAAGGTGAAAGTTTTGTCAGGTTCGCTCTCAACACTCGCAAGCCAGCCGGGCCCCTTTACGTCGACATTTCGACGCTCGGTAAATTCCACGCCGCTGCCGACCACCGCTGGAACCACCACCATATTTTGGGTTAAATAAATAAGTCAGCGAAAATTATAGTGAAGTATTTTTTTTTGCCTCTGGTCCTGCAAAACAATAAATTATAGTACGACCCTGGACGCCGCTGAGCCTTACCCCAGCTAAGAGCGGAAACGTGTCGTTACACAATTGACAGGTCCATTCCGCGAAATTATGCGCTCATCGAATGTTTCCTTCAATAAATCGATTGTGACGTGCGCTGTGTGGCATGTAGCGCCGTCTTGTTGGAACCACAACTCATCCACATTCATTTGCGCAAAATCTTCCATAAAGTTGATGGACAAAGCTCCAATTGCTGTGCACGGTGGCGAATCGATTCATTCGGGTCCTCTTCAACACTTTGCTCTACAGCGGCAATTGTTTCTTCGGTGCGCACTGTTCGACGTCTCTGCGGATGCGTATTATCACATAGAGTAAACGTAGTGCGAAAACGATCCATGGTTAACCGAATTAATTGCTCTGATGGACGATTATGTCGACCATAAAATGGACGGAGCTTGCGGTAAACTTCGCGAACTGAACCATTACTTTCGAAATAAATTTGCACGATTTGCAAGCGTTGTTTTTTTGTCAACCTGTTCATGATGAAATGGCAAACCAAACTAAATATTAATCACTTGACAGCTGACAAAATGGCCGCCAGTTAAAAAAGTGATGCCAACTTAAAGTTCTATACCTCAATAAAAAACACCCAATATATATATATATATATATATATATATATATATATATATATATATATATATATATATATATATATATTTGTACATCATCTGCGTACATGTGGATATTGCAGTGAAGAAGTTGTTTCGGTAAATCGTTGATGTATAAAGTGAACAAAAGTGGTCCGAGAATAGAACCCTGCGGTACGCCTTTGGATACATGTAGTGCTGAAGAAATTGAATCACCAGCGGATACGGATTGGTAGCTATCGTCGAGATAACTTGCTAAAAGTGACGTGGAATTTGAAGAAAAATTGAATCAGTCATATATCTTACTACAAAGAATTTCATGATTAACCGAATCCTGTGCTTTTGAGTGATCTAAGAGCACAAGAAATGTGACACAACCATCATCAATACTACACCTGATATCTTCAGCCACATTTATAAGCGATGTAACACAGCTATGTTTACTTCTAAATCCGGATTGATTCCTCACAAGAAGCTGGTTATTTGTTAAATATTTACTTATTTGCTCTTGTAATAGACGTTCAAAGACTTTAGATAAGTAAGGTAATATTGAGATAGGACGATATTCATTGGCAGTTTTGGGCACAGGGATAACCTTAGCATATTTCCAGCAGCTAGGATATTGACTGGTCATAATAATGGTGTTGAAAATGTGTGTTATATGTGCTAAAATCTTAGGAAGGAGCAGTTTAATAAATTTTGGATGAATCAGATCAAATCCGACTTCTTTTGATGTAACTGATTTTAGACATGATAATACATCAGATGGATAGATTAGGTTAGGTTAAAAGGGCTGCCCGCAATAAGCGAGAAAAACACTCGGAGGCCATCAAAAGGCCCATTGTGATGCCCAGAGGACTATACCCTACACACTCTTCTCAAGACGAAGTGGTGGTTCCTGAGAACCACCCAGAACTTCTCACAAAGCCCGCCAGGGCAGCCAGCGGTGCATCCCTGAGGCAGTCAAGATCCCGCAGGAAACGAGAGCCTAGATGTCTAAGCCTACGCTCCTGCAGGGCCGGACAGTCACAAAGGAAATGCTGCACTGACTCCTCCTCCTCCTAATCGAAGCAGCTCCTGCAGCGGCCATCATGGGGAAAGCCCAAACGCTCCGACATGTGCCCAATTGCACAGTGCCCCATCAAGACCCCTACCAGGAGTGCCAACGGCTGTTTCCCAAAAAACAGAAGTTGCCTAGTCCTAGCTAAGCGAGGGCCATAGAGTTTTGGAGACCCTACAGGTAGTAATACTTGACCACCTGTTTGTCACCTCCCTCCTTGCCCACCTCTGAAATCTGCCCAGCAGCTCAACTGAGGGAATGTCAATGTCCCTACGCGATACTGCTTCATCCAAGGCCGAACCCGCTCTCGCGCATTCGTCCGCCATCTCATTCCCCTGAATGCCTTCATGCCCTGGAACCCAAACCACATTGACAGCATGCCCCCTAAGACTGGCCAGAGATTGAATGCATGCCAGTACACATCTCGACTTTATCATCTCCGAACCCAGGGCTCTAATTGTGCCAGACTATCTACACAGATGTCAATAGTTCTTGCCTCCAAATTGAGCCCATCAATCCTTAATGCTGCCTCGGTAATGGCATAAATTTCTGCTTGGAAAACTGTCGAGGTATCGGGTAGCCTGAGCGATACCGAAAGGCCGAGACCCTCGGAAAATACCCCCGAACCAGTGCCAGTGTCCATCTTCGAGCCGTCCGTAAAAACCAAAGTTGCATTACTACGAGTCGCGGAGTTTTCCATCCAGTCCTTCCTCTCCGGTAATGCGACTGAGACGGATTTGTCGAAGCACATGACCGGAGTCATATAATCAGTCCGTCCCCCCAGGACCTGCCCTTCTACCTTTTGTAGGATAATGCCATGTCCCGTACGGTCATGCCTGAAACTGCCCGACTCCATGAGCCTGAGGGCAGATCTGGCAGATATGTACTTGATGTATATCTCAAGGGGAGCCAAATCAAGCATTGTCTCTAGACTGGCCTGAGGGGCCGATCTCATTGCGCCAGTCACAGCAAGACATGCTAGCCTCTGTACCTTGCCCAGTGTAGAGAGATATGTACTCTTGTACAAAACAAGTGATCCACAAGTAAGAATGGGTCTGATCACATACATCCAGTGCAGGATGTACGGTTTCAACCCCCATCCCCTCCCTGAAACTCTCTTGCATGCGTAAAACGCACATAGAGCCCTCCTCGTTCTATCCTCCACATTTCGTCTCCACGATAGTTTAGAGTCTAGAATAATGCCAAGGTACTTCGCTTCCCTCGAGAGTCCCAAGCTCATGCCACCAAGGCATGGTGGCCTAAAAGCCGGGATCTTATATCTCTTGGTAAAAAGTACCAGTACAGTCTTCGAAGGGTTTATGCCTAGACCGTTCCCCTTGGCCCAGTCCAGTAGTTCGTTCAGCGCCGATTCCATGAGTTCACTTATCGTAGGCAGATATTTACCCCTTATAAGGAGCACAACGTCATCAGCATATGCAACTACCCTGGTGCCACCTGCGTTCAACCTGAAAAGGATGCTGTTCAGGACAAGGTTCCATAGGAGCGGAGACAGAACTCCCCCCTGCGGAGTGCCCCTTGTTACAGCCTTCCTCCTCGTACTCATGCCCAAACTGCTCTTGCTTCGGCAGAACATATACTAAAATTGGAACGATACATCAGATGGATATATACGTGTAAAACTGAAACGATTTGATAAAGATATCATTTGTTGTTAGGGTAGGTTTAAAACATTTGCCTGATTTTTATTTCTTGAAGTAATAGATGGAATGTTTGTGAATATTGCTTGTTTAATTCATTAACATCAATATTGCAGGTAGGAGTAACTTTATTTCCAATACCTATCTCCCTAATTGTTTGCCATTTACGTTTCGAATCAACAGCTATTCTGAAGCGATTTGCATAAAAACTTGTTTTTGAATCTCTAATGCATTTATTTACTTTTCGGCGAGCTCTGCGATATTCATTATGTAGTTCAGCCGTTCTGAATCTTTTCCAGCGTCTATAAAGTTCATCACGAAAATTGATTTGCCTCTTTATTGCAGAGTTGAAGCACCATTTTCTTGCTTTACAGTGACTCCGCAAAGGAACGGAAATATCAAATAGCTGGAGTAAGTTCGCATTGAAAAATTGGAGCTGTTCGTCTGCAGATGCCAATCTGTAGATTTTATTCCAGCTAATTCTATTAAAACTTTCTTCTAATGAGTTCAAGTTTATATTGCGAAAATCACGGAAACTTATTGGAATTTCAGTATTGTAAAATTTGAAATCGTACGAGATGTATATTAGGTCATGCTTAGAACAAGATGGGGCACAGATTTGATCGAAAAGTAGCAAATTTGTCATATAACCTAAAATGAAGATATCTAGTAAAGCACTAGAAGTATTTGTGAAGTATGTAGGACACTCAGTGTTTGCAATTTGTAAGCCAATAGAAGCAAGTTGGCTGGAAAAATTGCTGCTTATTGTTGACAGGATATTGCAGTTAAAGTCACTTGCAACAATGACATCGTTATGTTGTGGAGCTAGTATCTCAAGTTCTTGCATAAATATATCATACGGGTCACCTGAATGGGGTCGCTAAGTGCATCCCAGTAAGAGTTTCCTCTCAGTGCCGTAAACTTCAATGAGTAAATACTCGGTTAGGTTAGGTTAGAGGGCCGTTGTCCCTGGCGGGACAATCCACTTGGATCCGTCAATTCGGTCCCTTTGTGATGCCCTTAAGCAGAGGATCTCCTAAGGGATGTCCTCCGCCGTTTCAAACCATCCTGTACCCCTGAGGGAGGATGATACCCCTGAAAGCTCCATGTTTGCCAGGCTGTCTAAGTCTGACAGGAATCGGGAGCCCGGCGCCACTGCCCTTGCATTTGCAAGGGCAGGACACTGACACAGAAGATAAAGGTGCAATAGTCGTTGTATTTTAGACCCATCCTCCTCGCATGAGTCCCAAAGCTGCAGTGTCCTGTCAGAACAGTCACCAGTTGACGCATGCGCTCCTTGTCAAACTTGAGAAGGTCGCGTCTTTTGCCCAAATCATAATGGGGCCACGTGACTCTTGCCACGAGACAGTTAGCCATGCTTTCCCACCTAAGTTGAGCTAGTTTGTATGATTCGCTTTGAATCAGAAATTTGGATCGCGATAATGGAATGCCAGTGAAGTGACTGATCATTGAACTGTTCAATTCAGTCCCTTGTCTGGCAATATCATCCGCAGTATGGTTTCCTGGACATCCAGAATGTCCCGGCACCCAAACCAGTGTCACCCTCGAATGTCTCGCTATCTCGTTGATAGACAGTCGGCATTCGACCACAGTTTTTGATGTACTGTACACACCACTGCAGAGATGGCTGCTTTGCTATCGGTAACAATGAAGATATCAATTGATATCCTATAGTACGTTAGCCATCTCGCTGCCCGAGTAATAGCAGAGATTTCGGCTTGCAAGACAGTACAACCGTCTTGGAGCCGGAATGGAGATCTTACATTGAAGTTCTCCACTAAGAAGCCTCAGCCCGTTCTTGTTCCCCTTTTGGATCCGTCAGTGAAAACTCTAACTGAATCCTCGGGAAAGGAAAGTCTGTCCACCTGTTCCCTGTCAACGACAATGGAACGGAAAAGTCCACCAAAGAAGGGTATTGGTACACAATAGTCAATGTTGGCATGGATTTCCGAGTGCTCTCTTAAAATCCTAGCATGCCCATAGTCAGTCCTAGTCCATGGACATACATGTATTCAACCTGACCGCAGAGAATAGAGCCAGTTGTCTGGCCAGAATGCCGGGAGCCAATTTAGCATTGCACAAATTGCTCCCGTTGGTGTAGATCGTAGTGCGCCTGTCATCAGTCTCGCTACGACCCGAAAGACTTTTTCAAAGGTCCTGCGATGAGCCTGCTTGTCCATCGCACTCCACCATACTCGGTTGGTTCATTGTCATTTGATCTTTTTACTTTTTAAAATGTATTTCCTTCTTGATATATATTGTCACCCCACCAGCATGACCTACCCTATCTCGCCTTATTATTTTGTATCCATTTGCCACAACTAAACCGTCTGGAAGATCCCTGTCAAACCAAGTTTCTGATACACAAATAATATCCATTCTAGAGTCTTCAAATAAAAATCGAAATTCGTCTATTTTGTGGAGCAAACTTGGGGCATTAATGTGACAAATATTAAGGCCGTCACGCTGCTTAGTAAGTATTTGTATCAAATTTCTTGTGTTCAGTATGGAACTCAATACGTTTCTATTTAAAGCCGACATGAAAAACTGATATGACAACGTAGGCAACGTCATGACAGTAAAACGAAAAAATAATTATTTTATGAAGAAACATATATTTAACAACTTCGAAATTGTTAGTTAAGCACTCCCATATTAATTTTTTGAAGAACAAATTAATTAATTGGCCGAAACTATAAAAAGTTAAAATAAAAATAATATAACATAAAATTACTGTTTTTAAAAGAAACAAAAGAATAAAGAAAAATTTTTACTACGGCATCATCAGTTCTGCACATCATTACGCACGTCAGCATCAGATACTCGAAAAAAATTATTCAATTTGTTAAGGTTCTCAATGCGTATCGGTTGATCAGAGGGGTTGACTTTTGTGTAAACTACCCCACGCAAAGTAAATGTAGCGGCTAGATGACCGTTTTTGCGATGGTAACTTGCAGAGTTAAATATTTTAAAATTGTTAGACGTTAAATTTTCATTTAAAAACACCTTAGAACTCATACACTGTTCCGAGGTGAAGCCGATATGTTGCAGGCACAAATGACCGCGACTAAATTTCTTAGACTAACCATATGATTTTAAAATAAAGTTCTTGTCGTATGGGGAATTAAGCTTCACAAGAATGGTCGCATCCGGAGAATTTTTTTCTTTGTTGTTTCGATTTTTTCTGTGTGGGTGATAAATAGATTTGTAAGCAGGCGTAGATATATTTAAGGCCGCGCAGATGCTACCAAATATGTCATTTAGATTTTCATTTTCTATAAACGGTATGCCATTTACGCGCAAATCACTAGATACTGATAAACTGATAAGTTTTCTTGTCTATTTATTTGAGTTTTCAGTGTTTTGATTTCTTCCTGAAGTGATTTAATTTCGTTGCACTGTGTTTCAAGGTAAGAGACTCGTTCATTTACAGCGTTTATCTCACTTACAATATTACCCACACGCTTATCAAGCTCAGTTAAGAGTCTATTTTCAACTTCACTTATTTTTTCATTTAAACGAACAAGTATTCTTTATTCACTCTCTTTGATTTTTATTGATATCATTTCGAATTGTTAATCATTTCTCTTAAACAATTTTTGCTTCGTTTCTAAGAGGAGTTGTTTTATCTATTTTGTTATTGTTTGATCTTAGCATGGCGTAATAAAACCAGGGGGTCGATTCTGGTTCTGTGAAAACGTGAAATGAAAAGTTTTTTCAGCTTTTCATAGTAATTCTGATTCGCGTACTATGAAAAAACGTAAGGACAATAATGTGTTTTCATAATGTAAAAAACAGGCGGAATGAAACGAATTTTTTTCATATTTGCACATCAATGGTGATTCTGGATCAATGCAACTGTGTAAACAACTGTCAAAAAGTTTTCATATGAAAAAAAATTGTTCACTTCATTTATTATCGTGATAACAATGGAGAAGGTTCCAAGAGGAAAACGCGCAACAGTTTATGGAAATACTTTTAAAAAAGTGAATTCAACTATTAATACTTTTCATTCAACTTTTAATATTTTTCATTTAACTTTTAATGCTTTTCATTAACTTTTCTATTTTTTTATATGTATATGCATTATATATATATATGTATATATATATATATATATATATATATATATATATATATATATATATATATGTACATATATATATATATATATATATATATATATATATATACATATATACATATATATAGATATATATATATATATATAAATAACCACGTCACTGGTTATACGTACATATATAAAAATGAAATAGCAAGACAGCAACGTATGTAGCTTATGTACAAACATAACAATGTATGTATGTACTTTTGTCTGTTGCTTTGCATTCTCTTTGTTTTTTGTGGGTTTAACATAAAATAAATAAACAAAAAGGTGTTAACATATCGCCCGTGAGTTCGAACACTCATTGATTTTTTATTTTTTTGTTTTGTTGGACTATGTTTTGTTCGTAATAAAATTGAGCGGCAAAGTTTTATTATTATTGTTGTTGTGACTTTGTGTATATATGTAAGTATACTGCAATGGTGAACATCACTAAGCAAATTTTTGCAAATCGAATTCACACGTATTCTTATTCTCTTTTATTTACCCTTATCTGAGACAAATTTTTGTTTATCTTTTTGCTTATTTTTCTCAAAGGCACTGCGAGAAATTTATTATGTATGCTGTATGACAAACAGTGTATGAAAAGCATTTGTGTTAAAAAATGCTTTTGACTACAGACAACAACAAAATTATAGATAAGATATTTTTAGCGACTCTATTCTTATTTCATTTCATTTAATCTTCACTGAAACAGCGACGAATGCACATGCTTAGCGGGTGTTATTGTTCAGAGCTGTTTAATTATTTTTATAAAATGTATGAAAAGTATTTTATGTTACAGAATGCTTTTAACTGCATACAATGTCTTGTATGTTACAAAACATTTCGGACAAATAGAGAATTCTCATTAAAATATCATTATGACACTTATCATAGTGAATTAAAAAAATATAAGGGAAAAAAAAGGCAACTGAATTTTAAAATTCAAAAAAAAATTTTTTTTGAGAAATTAAAAACGTGGTATGAAAAAGAAGAAAAGGAGGAAAGGGTAGTAGATCGAAAACTTAGATTAGAATTAGCGAATTTGGTTAGTTTGGAGATAATTAAGAAGGGAAGACCCTTTACTGATGGGGAGTATGTAAAAAATATTTTATTCAAAGTTTTCGGAAAACTTAATTTCCAAACTACTTTAATTGAATTTCTTCCTTTGTCACGTCCTAGTGTTGTGCGCCAAACTTTACAAATAGGAGCATATTTTAAATCTGCAATTAAAGAAAAATGATTAAATTGCCAATATTTTTCATTTTGTGTCGACGAAAGCACCGATATAAATGATCTGTGCCAACTTATCATTTGTATACAATGTGTGGACGCCGATTATCAAGTTTTTGAGTCGATGTATTCACTTCAAACTTTTTACGGGAACGTAGCGGGTAAGACATTGTACGATGTCATATCCGAAAAACTTCTGTCATTTGTTGATGCAAAAAAATTGGGGGGGGGTGTGTACCGACGGCGCAAGTGTAATGATGGGTAAACATGAAGGGCTTTTAGGCCAACTGAGCACTCACGAAGTTAAAACCTATAACTTTCACTGTATTATCCATCAAACAGCTCTTGCATCTAAATTTATTTCAGCACATTCGGTTATGAAGAGTGCTGAAAGAATAATAAATAGAATACGGGGAGGCCATCACTCACTTACTCACAGAAAATTTGTAAATTTTCTAAAAACCTCCGGAGCTTCTCACCACGATTTAATCACGTTTACCGATGTTCGCTGGTTAAGTCGTTGTAACTGTCTTAACAGACTATTTGAACTTAGGGCAGAAGTTCTGGAGTTTTTAGAAACTGAAGATATTGATATATTTGAAAGAAAATTGTTAAAAAGTTATGATTTTATTTTAGATCTGGCTTTTTTGGCAGATACATGTAATATCTTAAATGAATTTAATTTAAAGCTTCAAGGAAAAGAAAGAAGTCTTAGTAAAGTAACAAAAATACTTTTTGATTTTAAAACAAAAATATTTTTGTTAATTGAACTAATTGACTCAAAAGACTTTTCTAGCTTCCCAAAAACTCTGAGTGTTTACGATAAGCAGAAATGCTTTAAAAGGGATGAGTATTTAGATATATTTAAAACACTTTTTTATAACTTTAGCGATCGGTTTAAGGACTTTGAAAGTATCCAACCATTGGTTGATATTTTCGATAATCCTTTTAAATGCGACATTTCGATGCATGAATTGAAAATCCAGACAGAACTAGTAATACTTCGTAGCGAAGTTGTAGCTCCAGAACAATTCGATAATATCGAATTTTGGAAAAATCTGGATTCCGATTTATATCCCGAAATTAAAAAAATTTCTTTAGAATGTTTATCATTTTTTCCTTCCACTTATCTTTGCGAGAAAATCTTTTCAGATTTAAAATTTATTTGTTCTAAACAGCCCAATAAATTGAGTTTAATAAACTTAAAAAATATACTTTTGTTGCGAAACTGCAACAAAAATATTAACATTTGAAATTTTATTGAGCTCTAAAATCAAGATATGTTGAAAGAAAAAAAATCTAACATTTCAAAGAAATTTGAAAGTTATAAAAAAGTGTTAAAACATTATTTAACGTATATGTACTTTCCATAAATAGACAAAATTTTTGGGAAAGTTAAATTTCTAAATTAAACTCATTTAAGTTGTTTTTGCCAAAATTGGAATATCTAAAATAAATTCATTATAGTTCAAGAATTTATTTCAGATGTATCAGCTTCTTACAAATTTTCAATAAAAAGTGAGTTTTATTTCTTACTAAATTAGTAACAGCAAATTTTTTCTGCCTGTGTGCTTATCTTTTTCGCTCACCTACACAACATTAGATTTATCTTGTTCACCTCTGGTCTAAATCAGATACGGGCGTTTCATAGCACAATTGTGCTGAGATCATTCACACGTATTCTTACCCTCTTTAATATAATCGTCGATGAGACAGCCACGAATGAATATCAGGCGGATGCTTACGAATTTTTTTATATTTTTTTCCAGAATATTTGCCCAGCAAACAATTTCAGTCATGATGATATGCGAAAAATATTTTGTCATAAACAATGCTTTCGATAACATACAATGCCTTTTACAAAATTTTTCTCCAATAAGGGTCTATACTAATTCTCCTAATTTAGTAATACACTTAGTCTTATTAATTAGTCTATGTAAACACTTATCAAAAATATTTTGAATATGTTTCCCATATGAAAATGATCTTCCATGCCAACAAAGTTTATTAAGTTTGATACATCCAACCGCGTACTTTTTTTTTTGGCGAATATTCAGTGTTATGCTCCAGGAAACAAGCATTCTTTTATATATTTTTTTTCTTGAAAAACAAATTATTGTCCTATCTTTTTTAATGTTTTTTCTTTTCACTGTTTGCTTAGAAAAAGTTTTATTTTTAATTAATAATTTGACGTAATAAACGTTTTTTTTCAACCTAGAAAATATTGGTACTTATGTGTAAATATATAGTGCACCATTTTCTTTCAAACGCTTGCCTTTTTGTTTGGTGGGTAGCTCGCAAGCTCAACACATACACCATTTACCAATTCATCGACGGTGCCCACCACTCGTCTAAATTCTAAAATTAGGTAGTGTTCGTATTTTCTTTTAAACTACATGGTTCTTAAAACTTAGAAAACTAATTTAAGCTTAGTATAAATTACTTAAGTTTTAGAGAATTGTTAAATTTCAGTGAATTAGTTTATTTAAATTTTTACATTTTAATAAAAAAAAACGAGTATAAAATTTAAGATTAGGGTTATTATAATTAAGGTTTATGATATCTGGATGAGCCAGGAGCTTTTTCCTGTCACAAAGCAATGTGTTGGACAGTTTCTTTTACCGATGTAGAAGACCACAATTTAAACTAAAACGACAAGAAATGTTTGCAAAACTTCAAAGATTTTATTGAACCGTACTAGTTGATAAATTCTATTGGACTATGCCAATAAATCAATACAAAACACTAAGTTATAGAGAATGTATCATTGCCACCGAAAGCTAAATTTTTTTTCATATAGATTTCAAATGCATGTAGTAAACTAGCGGTAACAAGCAATAAACGATTAATACAACATTAGTGCGATTCTCTATCGTTTTATAACAAAAGTTGTTATTGGTAAAAAATTAAATAAGCGATTTTGCTATTCTGCACTGTTTTTAACAATACTTGTTATTGTTTGATTCAGCTGTTGTTTAATAAACCACAATTGCCTGTAAGTTGTTTAATTTAACGGAACAATATACATGTTTGTTTTATTGACTTAAAAAGTTAGAAAGAAAAGAGAATTCTTTCTATAAAAAATATATTAAGTACATTATTCTACATTTATCATTAATTATACATATGTAATTATTTTATATTTACTTTACAAAAACTTTGTTGAAGGAAAATGTGCTTTTTGCTTTGGTGGCAATGTTTTTGTATTGTTTTCTTTTCTTATTTTCGCTTTTTGACATATATTTTCACAGCGATACCACTTGATTTAAAATTTTGCCAATTTTGTTATTTAATAAATAGCAAAATCGTTACTGCAAACAACATTTTACGTTAACAATATAACAATGTCTATTACTGTTTAAAGTTACAGAATCGCAATACATGTTTCTTTATATATGTACTTATGCCTGCATAAAATGTACATACATATGTATATAACTAATAAGCGCTCTCATCATAAATTACCCTGTGGTAAAATTAAGTGAATTGATTTAGATGAATCCAAACATTCTCCCTGCCTTGAAAGATAGCTTTCAAATGAATTTAATAATGCAGAGGAAGTTTACAAAGTCTGGCAATTGCCCTCTTAAAGATACCATCAGCAGTTTTAACTGATACCACACGAACAATTCCGTCATTGCCTGGGTTACATTCTATGACTCTTTGCTAAAGGCCACTTAAGGGGAGGAATGTTGTCTTCCTTGATGATCACTAAATCGCCAATCTTTTGATTTATTTTTGTTGCCGTCCATTTAGTCTTAATTTGTAAGAACTTCGCATAATCATTTCGCCACCTGTTCCAGAATTGTTGTTGAATCCATTGTAGAAGTTGATATCTTTTCAGTGAAATTGGATTATTAGTAAGTTGGTTCGGGAAATCCTGTTAGAAGTCGGCCAACTAAGAAAATAGTGTATGATAGTTTTTACAAATGTGTCACTGGCAGGTAGCAGTATAGAGTGTTTCGTTGAAAAGGGCAGGGTTGAGTTTTTTAGTCTCCCTCCTACTCGTAACACGCCGTTCTGCAGAAATGGGGAAAGTTGCCCTAATCTAGAATTTCGAGCTAGAGGTTTGCTATTGATTAGATGGTTAATATCTTCAAAAAATTAAGATTTTGAATGACCTTGCATATCAATAAAAGAGATAATTGCAGTTCTTCTGCGTAAATTTGACCAGTATAAGTTTTATTTTTCTGGCAACTACTGATAAATCTCTTAGCGTATGTAAATATTCTCAAAAGTTTTTCATAATTGTTGAAATACTTGTGGTTACTGATAATGTTATCAATCTCTGATGCAATTAATGTTGACTGCGACTCACTTGTCTCACAACAGGAAGGTATATGTTGGTCCTTTGGCCAGGTTTTGGTATCAAGTGTTAGGTAATTTGGTCCATTTAACCAAAATTGGTTTGAAATGTTGCTCATGGTTGCTCCCCGTGAGAGCAAATCTGCTGGATTTAATTCAGACGGCACATGGCGCCAAGGACAATCCTTTGTTAGACGTTTTATTTTTGCCACCCTGTTGGCCAACGGTAAGTGTCTCCCGCTATCGATGATAATGTTATAATGGATCCTGACCAGCAAAGAATTTGTTTTGGTGGAGTTGGAAATTGGTTTCGTACCGTACTGATCAACTGACTCCCTAACAAAGCTGCGCATAATTCCAACCGCGGCAGACTTACTTCTTTAGCGGGAGCCACCCTTGACTTAGTGCATACTAAGGTTGAAGTGCTGTCGTTGACATCCTTAGAAACGACATAGGCGCACGCATCGTATGTCTTTTGGCTTGCGTCTACAAATACATGTGTGTAAGTTGATGTGTTAAATTTAACGTACCTTGGTATTTTGATTTGGCCGATGAGGCTTAGCTCGTTGAGGATTTGCTTTCATTCATAAGAGACGTCATGTGGAACGCTTTCGTCCCATTGTAGTTTTAGTTCCCAGAGAAAATTCATTAAAATTTTACACCTTACAATAAGAGGATTTATAAATCCCAATGGATCAAAGAAGCTTGCCATGTGAGAAAAAATTTACTTTTTTGAAATATTATTTGTTCGTTGCATAGGTGGAAGTACAAAATGAAACACGTCTTCAGTTGGGGACCATTTGAGACCTAAGGTCTTCACATACCGTGTGTCGTTTACAGTAATTATAATTTCTCGTTCTGATTGTGGCACATCACCCAAAACAGTTTCACTGTTGGATGAAAACTTTCTCAAGGAGAAGCCACCACTTCTCAAAAGAGCCGTTACTTGTTGCTTTATTTCAATCATCTCGTCCTCTGTGTTCCCACCAGTCATCAGATTATCTATGTAAAAATCTAGGAGTGCGACACTAGATCCAATTGGGTAAGCGTTCACTTCTTCCTTTGCCAGTTGTTGAAGACATTTAACCGCCAAGTAAGGTGCGCAACTCATGCCATATGTAAAGCGGCAAGGCCACACATCAAACTGACGCTTCAACTTTGCTTTTCTTTGATAGTGTTAGTGAAAAAAACTCACACGTATTGTTTGATGTGAGTTTGAAGAATATCAAAACAATTTAGATTTTCACTCTCAAACTGAATTTTACCAACACATACACAAGTTTGCAGCATCAGCCCGGTGGCGAACGTCATGATGATTCATCGTGAAAAGTACTGACAATGTTAAATCATAAATGACAGACGCTGAATTTTCATTGGCGTCATACATGAATTTTTTAAGCAATTGTCCAAAACATCATAGATGATCCAAATTGATTTTGTTTAGTAGGCGTCCGCGTATTAGTGAGTCCTAACAGACAATATCAACGATATTCATATATGAGTTTTTATGTAATTCGTCACAATCCCAAAGATTCGTAGCAGACAAAATCACTTTACCTCTTCTGTGAATTTTTCTTTTATGAGTCGTTATATAATTTTTTACTGATTTTTCATAAATGAATTTTTATGCTATGGGTGTTCATCCCATACCCAAAGTTACGACACAAAAAGATTTCTTTTAAAAACATTTAAACATTTTTATTAAAAAATTAAGGCACTAATTGAAATATTGTTAAAAATATAATATAATATAAGAAATAAAAAAATAAAAAAAAATTAACTCAAATCAAAAAAGACATTAATAATTAATTTTTTAATTGCCATTGTAATGACCTCAGACTAAAAATTTTGAAAAAGTTGTACTATAAAAAGTAATTTTTAGATTGTTAAATGTTTAATTGATTTAAGTTTCTTGACATTCCATAGATATGTTGGATTCATCTTTTCTAGAGTGGCGTTTTGCGTCTCTATTTTTTACTTTTTTAATAGGCGAGCGGAAGTTGCATAGAAATTTTTCAAAAGACTGGAAGCTTGTGCATTCTAATTAAAGAGAAATAGAATAGAAATAAAACTTGATAATTAAAAAATTTTTAATTTTATATGATACTAACCTTTCAAAGCCGTTGTTAGGTTCGAATACAACTTTATTGCTTTCTTGCCTTTGGTTCCATCATAATTGTACTGGGAAAGTAAATTCGAATCAAAAATTCTTTCCAAGTTTCTAGCCAAATCGTCGCAAAGTAATCGGCGCATAGATATCACCTTCAAAAATAATGTTATGTTAAGAATTTTATTGTTTTCCTTTAATATTTTTTCACATACCAAATTTTCGCGGTTTTCTCCCATAAGGTCATCTTCAAGTGATTTTAGCTCATCGTCGGATTTTATAGGAAATCGGACTGAAGCCAAAGATATATTAGCCTTCCCACTACCAAAGCTCTTTAATTACGTATTGACCCGAAACCCACCCAGGTGGGTTCTTTAGATATTTTACATATTTTAAATAAAAATTTTGCATTTACACCAATATTTCATACATGGAAAATTTATAAAACAAACAAAATACAAAATAATATTGATAATATAAAAAAACACTTTAGGAAGTTATAAGTACACGAAGATGATGAAACATACTTATCTATGCAGCGGGATATTTGTATATTAGAAACGGATGCGCCAATAGCGGATATCTTTGGAATGGTTAACGTAAATTTGAAGTCTCATTATCGACCGCATGAGTCTATTACTGTTGGCGAACAGTTGCTATCATTCAGAGGTCGAACAAAGTTCACGCAGTACATGCCATCAAAACCTGCAAAGTATGGTGGGCATGTGACTCTGCAACGTTTTATCCGTTGAATGGCCAAACATATACCGGTAAGGTTGGAAGTCAGAGAGATGTGAACCAAGGCGAACGCGTGGTCAAGGATTTGGTTGCTCCATACAAGGGAACGGGTAGAAACGTGACAACGGATAACTTTTTTACATCTCTTTCATTGCCGAACGAGTTACTCTCTTGGAAGTTAACTTTAGTAGGTACTTTGAAAAAAAAAATAAAAGATATTTGCCAGATGAATTCAAGCCTTCAAAAAACCGAAATATAAGTTCGAGCCTCTTTGGATTTTCCCAAAATGTAACAATAGTGTCTTACGTCCCCGCTAAAAATAGATCCGTATCACTTTTGTCAACAATGCATCAAAATAAAAATATAACTGGACCAAAAGAAAAACCGGAAATAGTCATGTATTATAATGAGACTAAGGCGGCGTAGATACCATGGACAAGATACTATCTCAATATACCTGCAAGAGAGGAACCCGACGTTGGCCTCTTGCTTTATTTTTTAACCTTATTGATACAGCGGCTCTTGCATCATATATAATATATGTTGAAAATTGTAGTTTAGGAGGTACAATAAAAAATTCTCGGCGTAAACTTTTTCTGGAGCAGTTGGGAGAAGAACTTTGTATTCCAAATATAATAGCCCGGTCAAAAAATAGGCTTGTTGTTGGTAGATTTGGAATAAAGCGTTTTAGGTATGTATTATAGTGACTTCTGGTAAAATTTTCTGTTATGATTTATTATAGGTGAGCCAATTTTTGGAGCAGATGTAGATGACGAATTCACGGCGGATAAAACACCAGAGCGTGATTCTACTAGCCGAATAAAACAGAAAGGCAAATGATACATGTGTCGTGAGGGCAAGAAATTGAGAAACACGAGACAGGCTTGTATCACATGTAAAAGACCAGAGTGTACTGAGCACGCTTGCACCCAGATGAAGTGTGAGATTTGTTATATGGGGCCATCTTTTGCTCATAATTCAAGACAATAGTCATGTAAATTAATCAAAATAAATTGTATGTATAATAAATCACATATTTGTTATATATTTGAAAGTATTTTTATGTTAAATAGTGCAAGAAGTTTCAGATTTTAGATGCAACCCACCTGGGTGGGTTTCGGGCAACAACGATGGAAAAAGTAAAAAAATAAAAAAAAATATAGATGCAATATCCCAATATTAAATGATATGACTGTTTTAGTTAAAATAAAAGAAAATAGCCACTGAGTCAAAAGCATTTGTTTTTTGGCGGAAAATGATCTTAGTTATTAAAGGTTGAAAAACGAAAATCCCACCTGGGTGGGTTTCGGTAGTGCGAAGGTTAGACAAATTTCGGGACAATAAAATGTTATGCTCGCCCAAAATTTTCGCCAATTCGTCCTGTTTTTTAAGGCAGTTGTCAAGCTTCATTTCCAGTTGAACCTGCTGTCTCACTATTACATCAATTGTTGCAGGTAAATTTTCTAGTTGCTCGAACTTTTTTAAAATGAGATCCAATTTAGATTCGGAGTTCATATCTAAGAATTAAAAGATGCAAAGCCAAAAAATTTTATCGCCAAGAAAATAAGACAATTACGCAGATTATTTTATTTACTTTATCTAAAGAAATAATTTAATCAATTAATAGTATGAAGCAAGGGCATTAAAACGTTTCTATTTTCAAATGGTAGCAAAATCATTTTGAAATGAATTTGGTTAATGCTGAATGTGATTTCTGTTTCATTTTCTTTGCCATCAATTTCATAAATTCCAATAGAATCTGATATGGTTGGTAAATTAAAAAAGCTTCTAGTATTGATTATTTGTTTTCCTTTGACAATATCTCCAGAAAGTGATGATACCTTTACAAGTATTGTTTTCTGTTGCTCCTCAGACTTTATTGAACATAAGCTATTAGGAAAATCCGGACTTATGTAATAATTAATGTTAGCTACGTTTAGAACTCTTCCCTTTTTAAATCTCGTTTGCTGTATATGGTGTAATTGTTTATTGTTGATGCATTCTTTAGCTTTGTTTTTAATTGTGACAGCACATTGAAAGGACGTCGCACAAGTTTCTTTATATGCCTTAGATAATTTTCGAAATCATAAGCTGCAAAACTGTTGGGCAGTCCAAAAGCTTCAACACAATCAGGAAAGTGCAGCAGGTTGTGCACGTTATACACTAAATCGCTCTCAGAATACAAATTTGGGTAAAACAAAACGAAATCAGACAGTAGTTGTCTTGATGTTGCTATATTGGTCTTATAGTGAAGAGGACAAGACAATAACGTATAAGCGACACTTAAAGGAAGAAAATGATAATAAATATCATCATACACAATGCCTTTTAGCGCAACTATCCCCAAATATAATATGAAGTGCCGAAATTCCAATGCTTTCCATCTTCCAAGCTCTGACAAAGGCCTTGGGTGTCGGCCAAACTCTTTAGGCAGAAATCCAATGTAAGACTGCAGCTTTACTGATAATAAGTTTCTATTTTCTAAAGACATTTTGGCAACTATCTGTTTCAATTATTTTCTTCCGACGCCCAAATCGATCAGGTGCATGCAGTCCAGAGGGATTTGACTTACCATTTTTACACCCATACGCTCAAGGTCGCTTTGCTCAGTTTTAAATTGTATGCTGTGATGCTCAAGTTGACTTCGAAGACAAAAGTTTTCATCTGTTCTCAAAGGTCCAGCTATTGTATCATAAACGGTTACATGCCCTACCCTTCTTCCAACTTGTTGACAACGACTACATCCATGGAAAGAGCAATGACCTACAGTACCAGCATCAAAAGCGCGAGCCGGTGCATCACAAATAAATAATCTTATTTTAAATGGTAAAGTTTTATCAGTACAAGTAAGACCATCAGCAATTAATTTATTTTGCTTCATAAATGAAATCATGTAAAAAAGAATTTATGCATTTAGGTTTTCCTTCTCCAATAAAATGCTCCAATTAAAAATACAGATTTTATCGTGGGACTTACGACTTTGCCCAAAATGGGCCACAATGACTTGTTTATGCTTTTATATAAAGGAACTCCGTCAAGTCCTATGTCAATAGTTACTGTTTCACTTTCTGTAAAGTAGTTAGAAATTTTCAATAACTGGTGTGTAAGTCCCAAATGATAATATTGACCAGGATTTACGCTACGAAGAACCATTTCTTCTCTTTTGATATTGAGAATAGTGTCAATATTTAGAGGCACATCCATGTGTTCCTCTTGTAAAATCTTAAGTAACTCATTACCAAAAGCTTTTCGAATATCATATTTAACAAAAAGCGTTCTTAATTTTTCCCATAGACCTATAGGGATTTCCTCGCCTCTTCCGTCAATATCAATCACTTCAACAACACTTTCGGAAGCAATTTGCCTTATATTTATGTTTGGGCTAAGCTGGTTCACACGTTGTAAATATTGAGTCTGTTGTTTTTTAATTGCCCTTTTCAATTTTCTTTTCGATGACATTTTAACTTACTTTTTATAATTTTTAAAACTTATTAACTGATTTTAAAGTAAATTATATATTTTAGTTTTAGAAGTAAATTATATTTCTTAAATCACTTTTATAAACACTCTTCACTGAGAACTTTACTAAACTGAAGAAAAATGACATTTAATCTTAAATTGAAGAAAAAAAGAAGCAAAATAAAAAAAAGAACCGTTATATTTTTTTTCAAGAGTTTATGTGCAGCAGAACAACTCAGCTTTACATCCACTCATAACAGACAATGTTGTTAAGTTTCAACATTCGTCAATGCGTTGACAAACAAAAATATAATAATCCGTTATTTTTTTTCCTTCAACCATTACCGAATACTTGTAGCAGACAAATTCCAGCAGAGTTCAGCTTGGTATCGAATAATAACAGACAATGTCGATTACTTTCAACTTTCTTTTATAAGGTGAATCTACTATAAAAATGTCTACAAAACTGCCTTTAGCTGTGTCGTTGTCACGTACATTCAGCGACATGTCTATGCATATCGATATTTTCATACAAATTTCGCTATGAGACCTAGTTTGAAAGGAGGACTCATAGATGAAAATATCAATATGACAAAGTCGCTCAAAAAAACCCAACCGGGAGTTTGATGTGTGGCCATGCCGCTTAACTGTTTGCAGCTCGTAAGTGACTAATGCTTTATGTTAAGCGCGGGCTCGTTTGCCTTGCTTAACCTTATAAAATGGGATAACTTGGTGATTCACCAAGTTATTAGAATGTTTAGTGGTTTATTATCCTAGTAGTTCACCAGGATAATGCAATGTCCAATTCAGTCGTTCAAGTGGTACACAAGAATAACAAAAAAATTGGCTTGTTGAAATTAAGTAACAAGTTAATGTTGACTGGATGAATGACAATAGTTCAATCACACATTTTATTAAAACCTTATTGTATTTAAAGAAAAATTACAAATACAAATAATAACAGAATATAAAATTTACAATACAAAATAAAATTAAGAAGTAAAAAAATTGGTTTCATAATAAATAAAAAAATTGCAATGTAATCAATAACATTTTAAAGTGTTAAAATGTAAAATGATACAAAGAATTTTTTAGGCCAGAAACCGTTCACTCTTCTGCTGCACTAATTACTTTCCCACCGTTGGCAGAAAACAGATATTGGATTTCATAACCGTATGGCTGGTGAATTAAGTAAACGAATTATTTTCCCAGTAAAAGCCAAACATATATTATATTTCTCCAATATCTGACTTGTTCTTTGCTTTAGCCCGTGTACGAGTAAATAAATATTTTGTTTTAATTTAGAACTGAATTGTGCAAACGCGGTAATTCTCACGGCAAAGTGTGGGAAAATAAAAACGTAAAAAGAGGTACGGATTTTGTTCAAATATTATTAATTCTATTGAGAGTTTTTTTTTATTTTTATTTTTATTTTTAATACGAAACAAAAAAAAAAAACTCAAAGGAATTAACATATTGCGGCCCCAAGGGGATTGAAAAGTGCGAATGAGCGATCTCCGGCAATTTATTTTGAAGTGCGTTAAGGTGTTGGTACCAATGAAACATTCCAGTTGGATCGTGGAGACGGTTGTGGTGCTTCGGGGAGCGGTTCACGACTTCTCTTCATCCTTTGTTTTGCTATCAGGGTAATTATCACTGTTAAAATCAAGGCCAGTCCAACATAGCTAATTGTTAAGCTATGCACTTTATGGGTTGTTGCTAGTGGAACTTCTTGTCGTTGTGCCCTGACCTCTTCCTGCAGATGGGTTATCTTTTAAATTGTCGAAGTATATGACAGGGGTTGTGTCGTGTTGTTTACGTTTTCTTGGAGATGAAGGAATGATATCCCATTGCTTGTATATGATGAATGCAAGTTAGATGAGATGGTTCGATGCCCGTAGATGGTAATAACATCATTTTTCATTGCACATCCTGCTGGAAGCGTGAGCAACCCGGTACCTTCCAGCAATTGAGAACTGCTTTCACCCTTGCATACTGTGCTCAATTTGAGTTGCTGTTGAGTTGCAAGCAGCCACTGGTTCTTGTTATAAAGTTGGTACCATACATGATTGCTGCTTATCAACTCTATATTGCAGCTTGAGTCGGATTCATTGTTGAATAAATGTATCTCACAGCGACAAATTGGAGAGCCTCTATGATATGCAGCTTGAATGTGTGGGCATAAGAAAATGTTATGCTCAAGCTTATTGCAGGTACTTAGCTTCAAGTCATCTAGAGGGAAATATTCGTCACGATAAGCGTTGAGAGCCATCATTTTAGTTGTTGGTATGACAGCCATTAAAGAGTTTTTCATTAGCTGTGGTACCGGAGTAATATAGAATAGGTCATATTGCCCTTGATGAGCTAGCGGCATAAACAAAGTGCAAATAATGTGCTGAGTTGAACTTGCTGCCTGAACGGTGACTACACCGTATAAATGAATAATGTCTGCAACTGGTAGTGTTAGATCCGTGGGAAGGTTCGCTTTTATTTTATCGACTTCACCCGAAAATTGTTGTGGGGTCAGTAGAACCGGACTAATTCGACCATGGTAAGTGTCCGCTAACAACGTGATCATAGATGTATGCATTTTTTGCAAATTGTTAGCAATTGCAAGTAACTGGACACTCAGTGATAAGATGATTTCCGATCGATGGTAGCTGTCATTGTTTGTGAGGTAGAGTAGTTTGTTTATTTTATCGTTCATTTTTTCGAAGTTATCTTGCGTGCGTTGTTCAGACTGCTTCATGAGATTGAGGGTCGAATCGAGAAACGATGTTTGATTCCGCAGAAGGCTCTGCAAGTGGGCTTCGTTGTTTTTTATACTATTAATAGTATCGGTCATTTCTGCTGCATATTTGGAGTCTAGAACGCCAAACAAGGAGCTTGCTATATTTCCAACAACGTCTATTGCTCCTCGTCGCTTCCTTCTTATGAAATTTTCCAAACCGTGCTCCATTTCATCCCTGAGATTTTGAAAATGGGATAGAAGTCCGTTGCATTGATGATTAAGGGATGAGTAATCGCATGCCCTTTTCAGCGCAGATGTACCATTCCTTAAAAGCTTTAATTCGTTATAGAACGGAGTCAGTTCGAAATAAATGAGGAGCTTCCATTCAGAGATGACAGGTTTAACTTGGCCAATGTTTTCAAAATGTAATCCAGGGGTACTGATGATTTGGGTGTACGTCACTTGTTGACATAGTATTACAGGGAGAACTAACGCTACGAGCATTAGAAAACCTGTCGTGTTTAGAGTACACCGTTTTGAGGGTGGCTCATTTATGGTTTTGCTCTTGGGTGAATTGTCTCTTTTTCGTGTTGGTTTCTCATCTGTTGTTTCATCGTTAACATTTGTTCCTTGTGGCTCCACAGGAAGAGGAGCCAGCAAGTGAATCGCTCGCTTAACGATACCACCAGATGTTTTTACATCAGCTGCTCTGACGAATCCGTCTTGACCGGGGTATATTTCAGTTACTTTTCCAAGACGCCATTTCATAACTGGTGTGTTGTCCTTAATTATAACTATGGTACCCCGTTGCAAATTTTGAGCCCGGGTTTGCCACTTGTTCCGTTGCTGGAGTTCACTGAGGTATTCCTGCGACCATCGTTTCCAAAATTGATGTTTTATTTGTGACACTAACTCCCATCGCTTTGTAAGAGTGGTTGAAGGTGAACTGGCAGTTGCATCCACTTGTGCTGTAAGAGGTTCACCAATCAAAAAGTGGCCTGGTGTTAGTGCAGCCTCATCATTCGGATTACCCGGCAACGGTGCAATCGGTCTCGAATTAAGGATTGCTTCGACTTCTACGATCACGGTTTCCATTTCTTCATAGGTCAGAGACGCGTTTGCCATTTCTTTCACAAGTAATCTTTTAGCAGATTTGACTGCAGCCTCCCATAGTGCGCCGAAGTGCGGGGCTCGTGGAGGTATGAAATGAAAACTGATGCCTTTGCTGACACACTCTTGTTGAATTTTTTCTTGAGCAGCTGTGGCGAAAAGAGCAGGTGACAACTCTTCTAATTGATTGCGAGCTCCCACAAAGTTTGTTGCGTTGTCACAGTAGAGATGCTAACAGTGACCCCTTCGGCCGATGAATCTTTTGAGCGCTCCAATGAAGGCGTCAGTTGTAAGGTCTGTTACAAGCTCCAGATGCACTGCCTTTGTCGAGAAGCAACAGAATACTGCGATATACGCCTTTTGGGGTCGCTTTCCTCGTGTTTTGAAGTGAACCCAGATTGGACCACAGTAGTCAACTCCTGCATTAATAAAGGGTCTTGCTGGTATTACTCTTGCTTCTGGCAAGTTTCCCATAATTTGCTGCAGAAGTTTTGGTTTCGCCCGTGCACATTGCACACATTTGTGCACAGTTTCCCGAGCCAAATGTTTACCTTTAATGGGCCAAAAACGTTGTCTTACGATTGCTAGAAGTGCTCCAGGGCCACAATGTTTGTTTTCCCTATGTATCGATTCAAATATTAGTTTACTTATTGTATCGTTATAAGGAAGCAACATTGGATGTTTGGCATTGAACGATAACGTGGATGCTTCTAATCTACCTCCGACTCTTAGTATGTTATGTTCGTCTAAAAATGGGGATAAGCTTTTTATTTGACTCGATCCTTTAAGTTCCTTTTTCTGTTGCAGCTGTTTAATGTCTTCTGTGAACGTACATCGTTGGGTGGTTCGAACAATGATGGCAAGCGCTTCGTGAAGTTCAAGAGGCGTCAGAGTTTGTTGGGTTTCTCTCTCGGGCTTGCAAGTTCTGGCGGTTTTGATGAATCTTAAAATGTATCCTATGATACGTTGGAGCCTTTTTAGTGAATTTCGATGGTTGATGCTGTGCAAAAAGTTTTCACCATTGACAGCAATGAGTGAATTGTAGGATCTTTGCTTCTGTTCAGGGGTGGGCAAATTAGGATCCAGGCCAAATCTGGGAGGCCAGTGCTTCTCGTCTCCATGCAGAAAAAATGGCCCATACATCCATTGGGGTGTATGCTGTAACTGTTGTGGATCCAATCCTCTTGATATGATGTCCGCTGGGTTATATTTAGAACTCACATGTCGCCATTGCTCAGGTAGCGTATTTTCTTGAATTGAAGCGATTCGATTTGCCACAAATGTGTGAAATGAAGAAGATCTTGAATGTATCCATGATAATACTATTTTTGAGTCGGACCAATAGAATGTTGGCGTTGTATTCATATCTAAGTCTAGTTTCACTTTTGCAGCTAAGTTAGCACCCAATTGTGCGGCACATAGCTCCAGTCTAGGCAGCGTTTGCTGCTTGAGTGGAGTTATACGTGATTTCGCACATAACAAGTATACTCTTATTGTTTTGTTTGGTAGTATTGTTCTCACATAAATTGCAGCGCCATACGCCCTTTCGGAGGCGTCGGAAAAAACATGAAGTTGAGTCTTGTTAGGAAGAACTCCTTTATAGATATGCCGATGCACTTGAAAGCTTTCAAGTTCACTTAGGTTGCTTCGAAAGGTTCGCCAGCGTGAGTCAAATTCTGAAGGAACTGCCTCGTCCCATGCAAGATTCAAGGTCCATAATTCCTGGATGAACATTTTGGCTCTGGCAATTACTGGCGACAGTATTCCTAGTGGATCAAAGATACGCGCCAAGTCTGACGTGACTGTTCTTTTAGTCACGGCTTTAATTGTTTGAATGTTGACCTTGATTTTAAGAAGGTCATCTTTAGGTACCTATACCAATCTTTAGGTACCCATACCTAGCCCATCATCGACATAAAAGTTCTTTTCCAAGAAACAGGCTGCTAAAGGAGCTTGCATCTTATTATCCTTGACTATTTCCTTCACACAATTGATTGCCAGATATGGTGCTGGTCTAGTACCATAGGTAACGGTATTTAATTGGAAATAACTAATGGGCTCAGAGGAGTGATTTCGCCAGAGGACAATCTGGTACTGCCGGTCCTTGGGGTGGATATAGATTTGACGGTACATTTTCTCGATATCTGTTGTGAATACGAAACGCGGCAGCCGAAATCGCAATAGAACCGTAAATAGATCATTTTGTAGTGGTGGTCCAGTGTGCAGAATATCATTTAAGGATTTTCCTGAGGACGTTTTTGCTGACGCATCGAAGACGACTCTGAGTTTAGTTGTACTACTTTCGGGTCGCAAAACGCAGTGGTGAGGAATAAAGTATTTATGCCCCATTATTTCGTCTATATTGATTTTCGACATGTGCCCCATTGTTTCGTAGTCTTTCATAAATATCGCATATTGTTCCTTCAATGAAGCGTCTTTAGATAATCGACGTTCTAGTGCGAGGAACCGGTTGAATGCAATACTGTGTGAGGACCCTAATAACGATGTTTCAGCACAAAACGGCAATCGTGCTATGAATCGACCTTCATTGTCGCGTGTGGTATGCTGATTGAAATGTGCTTCGCACTGTGTATCATTCGGTGATAAATTTTGCTCTCTTCCTTCAACCTGCTCGAGTTTCCAAAATCGCTCAATAGCTGTATTAATTTTATCCTCTTCAGTTAATACTCCGCAAATTGCTGTTGAGAGTTGTTCACTAGATACTTTTCCCGATACGATCCATCCAAAAGTTGTATTTTGCAGCAGTGGAAGGTCCTTGCCTAATTTAATTTTTCCGATCGTGAGTAGTTGATGATAATATTCCGCCCCTAACAAAATATCGATTTTTTCTGGACGGTTGAAGGTTGGGTCCGCTAATGCTACATTGCTGGGAATTGACCACCTGTCGATTGTAAGCGATTGAGCGGGTTGAGGGGAAAGAATTTGCGGCAATACGAATGCTTCAAGCAGTGTTGAAAAATTGTTGAGCCGAGATTGTAGCGTAATGTTGACTCGGTGTTGAACCTTGGTGCGGCTTTTTCCAATACCGTTAATTGAAACAGAAGTAGTCCTTGCTGGGAGTCCAAGACGGTTGACTAATCGTTCTGTGATCAAATTGACTTGTGATCCTGAATCAAGGATTGCCTTGCATTCAGTTTCCAAACCATTAGCCTTGACCTTTACCAACGCTGTACCCAGTAGAACATATGGTCTTTTGTTAATGTAACTTTCCGACATGCTTTCAACTTCTGTTGGTGTGCTGACTAGAGATGTCGCGTGTTGTGTCGAGGAGTTATTCCTGATAACTGCTTCATTGGTTGACTCTGTTTCCCCCTTTGATTTGTTACGCTTCCTGGATATTGAATTCTTTTGCGGGGCCTGTTCCAAGTGTAGCAGGGTGTTGTGCATTTTTCCACATTTTTGACAGCGGCCTGAAATTGTACACTGTTTGGTCAAATGACTGTGACTAAAACAATTAACACATAGTTTATGTTTCTGTATCAAATTTAGTCTGTTTGTGGGGCTTAGCTGGATGAATTCTCTGCATCTATACAATGGGTGGCATTCTTGCTTGCAAACTAGGCATCGTTGGTTCTCATGGCGGGGATACGCCGTAAGCGTGCATGTTTTGCTAGCAGGAGAAAATGTCTTCTCTTTGTGTCCCATTGCCTCCAGGGTATGGAAGTAGTTCTCCAGAAAGGTAAGAAATTGGCTGACTGGTTGCATTTCCTTTGGGTTGGTGATCGATTGCTCATATTGAGTGTAGACAGGTTTGTCCAACTTTTTTACCAGAAGGTGTAGTAGGAGTGGATCCCATGTTGAGACTTCGATCCCCATATTAGAAAGAGCTGCCAGACATTCTTTCGTTGTATCGTGCAATCGCTTAACGGCCATTAATGTCGACGCACCCGATGGTTGATCTAGCAGTCTCTGAACCGCTGTTGCCACTATTAGTCGTTTATTATCATAACGATCCTGTAGTAACTGCCACGCGGCTTTATAATTGTCTGCAGTAACAGCGAGATGATTAATAAGCTTCGCTGCTTCACTAGTAACGTTGGTCTTTAGATAATACATTTTGTGAGCGTCTGACATCCGTTGCTCATGAACAGTTTTCTTAAATAAGTCAGAAAACGATGTCCATTTCATATAATCACCTTCAAATTTAGAGATAGTGATTGTGGGTAAAGGTAGGGTAGATGGTCTAGCCATAGTCTCTGTGGATGAGTGGTGGTTGTTGTTAGCCGTGGTAAGCTGGATGATCGCTAACTGAGCGGCTTGTTCGAGGTGGATGTATCTGCTTGTGTCATAACCAGCGAGGTCTGGATCGGGATATTTATCCAACACATCATCATTAAGTAGTTCTAGCTGCTGCCATAGTTTGGTAATGGTGGTCTTTTTAACATCGTAATAAGGCCCATCCTGACCTGACTGCAACTGGAGGCCGTCTAGCTGTCTAGCCAGAGCTGCCATCTTTCCAAGGGAGCGGCTGATTAAACCATCGTGGCCACTTGTAGGTTGTGGGGGGTTGCTAATGACTTTGGGCTCGTCGCCCACCTTTGACGGTATGTCATTAGGGTTTTTGGCGATTGCTCCATTGCCTTGGTAAGTTAGCTCGTGTTCCATTAGAGCTATATATTTGGATGCCATTGACTGGATTTGATTATAGCGGTCTGCAGTGAAGTATTCATCTTCCATATGAATATCCTTTAGAGCCCGTAATTTGGTATCTGCCTCATCAAATTCTGTCCAAGCTGTAGTCAGCCGCGACAATCGTTCTTTGTAGTACGTTGGGGTTTTGCGGCTAGCTGAGTCCTTGGTAAAGTTGCGGATGATTGTGGCGATATGCTCGCCGGTCTCCTTCAGTTGGTGAAGAAGCTGCTCTGCGGATTCCATATTGCTTTGTTGATGCCTTTTGGGAGGTTATTTAAGAGTTGTAGTAGGCTGCTTGTTGCTTGTGATGCAACGTTGTCTGTGATTGGGCGCCTGTAGTTTGTGGTTGGTCGCTGATGTAATGGTTGTGAATTGTTCACTTGAAGGACTTTTTGGTTTTCCTAACCTCGTGTCCTGTCACGGTCGCCAAAATGTTAAGCGCGGGCTCGTTTGCCTTGCGTAACCTTATAAAATGGGATAACTTGGTGATTCACCAAGTTATTAGAATGTTTAGTGGTTTATTATCCTAGTAGTTCACCAGGATAATGCAATGTCCAATTCAGTCGTTCAAGTGGTACACAAGAATAACAAAAAAATTGGCTTGTTGAAATTAAGTAACAAGTTAATGTTGACTGGATGAATGACAATAGTTCAATCACACATTTTATTAAAACCTTATTGTATTTAAAGAAAAATTACAAATACAAATAATAACAGAATATAAAATTTACAATACAAAATAAAATTAAGAAGTAAAAAAATTGGTTTCATAATAAATAAAAAAATTGCAATGTAATCAATAACATTTTAAAGTGTTAAAATGTAAAATGATACAAAGAATTTTTTAGGCCAGAGACCGTTCACTCTTCTGCTGCACTAATTACTTTCCCACCGTTGGCAGAAAACAGATATTGGATTTCATAACCGTATGGCTGGTGAATTAAGTAAACGAATTATTTTCCCAGTAAAAGCCAAACATATATTATATTTCTCTAATATCTGACTTGTTCTTTGCTTTAGCCCGTGTACGAGTAAATAAATATTTTGTTTTAATTTAGAACTGAATTGTGCAAACGCGGTAATTCTCACGGCAAAGTGTGGGAAAATAAAAACGTAAAAAGAGGTACGGATTTTGTTCAAATATTATTAATTCTATTGAGAGTTTTTTTTTTTTTATTTTTATTTTTAATACGAAACAAAAAAAAAACTCAAAGGAATTAACACTTTATTTATATTTTTTCTCCATAAAATACACTGCCATTTTTTATCATCATCATGGACTAAAACCTGCTGGCACATTTTAGCAATGTCGGCAGCTAACACAAACTTGTAGAATCTAAAACAAAATAGCAAATAAGTCATCTTGAAGATAAGGGCCAATGTGAAACACTTCGTTTAATGACTTGTTGTTGCACATAATGCGTCGAACACAACCCTTAGGCGAGTAGTACTGTTGTCTGGCTTGACAATACAATGGTGTGGAATGTAATATCGCGCATTGTCTGGGTTTGTATGGATCATATGATCTAATAAATTATACTCCTCAAGAAATTTAATATATTCCCTTTGAACAAGTTTATCGCGGGCTAGCCTTGCCTATAAGTAAGTAAATCGTCGCCGTGCGATTCCTAGCGAATCACCTAAGTCTAGAGCATATATTTTAAAAGGGAGGCTAACAATAAATTTGTTTTAGCAATAAAGTTTGTTTTAGCACATCTTTTGGTTGTATCCTTAAAAACTGTTCACGCTTCTGCCTTCGTTAGCAGCTCTTCTGCGGAACTTTCACAACTCTAAATTTTTCCAAAACGATTGTAGTAATGTTTCTAATAAGTGTTCATTTAATTGTGGTGAAGGTTAATTGTATCTCGTTGCAGGTGTGCTACCTACGTTACCGTTATAATTTTTTGTAACTGTCTTTTTATTATCTTGTTTTTCGGTTAACACTTGTGGTGCAAGATAATCAGATCCAGCAAGACGCAAAAAAGACTTGGAATTTTTTAAATAATACACTTGGCAGAGTAACGAAAAGCGATATAAACGTGGTAACAGCTACAGGTATAAGCATTTCCGATGACAAACTTAAAGCTAATTCACTAAATCAATATTTTATTGAGTCGGTTTCTGATCTAAGTCAACAAATACAATGTTTTCCTGGAGATCATTGTAATCAGCTTCGAACACTGTTGTCAAATTTTAGAACGCTTTTCACTTCAATTTGTTACTTTAAATGATGTAAATGTGCTTATTGAGAATCTAAATACAAAAAAGTCAACGGGCTACGACAACGTAACGTCAAAAGCACTTGTTAGTTGTAAAGATGTCTTATCACCTATATTAATGAACATTTTTAATAACATTGTTTCGAACGCAGTTTATCCTGATTGCCTAAAAGTAAGCAAGGTTGTTCCTATCCCCAAGGTAACCACCTCGTGTGAAATGAATCTGTAATGGAAACACCCGTATGCAAATCTCATCAATGTATGTACGTAAAACAATTCATATACAATACTTAGTATTTTATTATTGTTACGATTAACTTGTACGGTTATATGCCTATACCTATATACACGTAAATATACACCTAATGTATGTACATATTCGAGTATTATGTATAACGGATCTGACATTCTTTTATAAGTTATCTTTGTTACGATTAAGTTAGTGATAATGAAGAGTAAAGTGTTTTTGGTCGCTGTTAAATAAAGTACTGGTGCGGAATACATAACATTTGGCGACGAGTAGTGTTGAACCCAGCAGAAGTTAAAGTTAATTTTGTCTTAAAATAAAATTGTCGAGATCAAGCAAAATGTCCCTGATTGGATCCATTGAGCAATTTACATTCGGTGAAGATTTTGGTGAATATTTAGAACGTGTCGAGCAATTGTTTATTATTAACAATGTGGAGGAAAAAAACAAAGTGGCATTGTTTTTAACATTAGTGGGACCGGAAACGTATAAAAGAATAAAATCTATAGTACTTCCAGAGAAACCCACAAGCAAAGTATTTAAAGATTTAGTTCAAACAATTTTGCCACATTTTAGCCCGGAAAAAAATGTTATTGCCGAACGTTTCAAATTTTACAATTGCTCACAAAAATCAGGGGAACCAGTGGGCGAATATATAATTAATCTAAAGTTGTTATCGGCCCGTTGCGAGTTTGGGACCTTTTTAGAGGAGGCATTTCGTGATCGTCTTGTTTGTGGAGTTAGCATTAGCCAGTTGCAGACAAAATTGTTATCAACGTTATCACTAACTTGGGGCCAAGCCTGTAAGTTAGCACAATCATTCGAATTGGTCGATAAAGAGCAGAAGAGTATGCAGCCTTCGTCGTCGTACGAACTGAATAAAATAAATCGGCGATACCAAAAGCATAAAAGTTTTGATAAGTGCCAAAAATGTACATCGAGACATGCTAGTGGTGAATGTCCGGCTAAGGAGTGGGCTTGTTTCGTTTGTGGGAAAAAAGGCCACTCAGCTAAAGCTTGTTTTGCGAAGAAAGCACAGAAACCAAGTCAAAAATACCCAAAGAAAAATAGTCATGTAAATGAGCTGCAGTACCAGTTGGGATCATTAAATTGGGTAAATAATACGGAGTCTCCTTTGATAACTAAAGTTATGGTGAACGACGTAAAATTGAAAATGGAAATTGATACCGGAGCCGTCGTGTTTTTTTTTTCGTAAACCGTAATTTCTCGGTTCGACTATGAATGCTATTTCAGTAAAATTAAATTAAATAGTGTTAATTATCCCTCCTTACAAGTCCTGACAGGAAATGAAGTTGATGTGATTGGAGAAATGCCAGTAATAATAAATGGTGGAACAGAATTAAAATTAGTCGTAGTCAGATCAGTACGGAAGTTTATTCCCTTGATGGGTCGTAATTGGATAGATGTTTTGTTTCCAGGTTGGCGAAACTTTTTTATTACGCCTCACGATAATTCAAGTGATTTATTATCGCTACAAGCTGTTCGCCAGGCCAGTACAATGGAGGAATTAAAAAGTAGATTCACGTCCTTATTTACAAATAATTCAAGTCCCATCAAACGTTTTTCTGCTGACATTTTTGTGAAGCCACATTCACAACCAAAGTTTTTTAAGGCATATTCGGTGCCGTTAAGTTTAAAGAAATCGGTAGAGGCAGAGCTAAATCGTATGTGCGAACAGGGAATAATACACTCTGTACGACAAAGTGTTTGGGCAGCTCCAATAGTTTGTGTGTTGAAAAAGGATTCTAATATAAGAATTTGTGGAAATTTTAAAATTACCATAAACCCGGTTATAGAAATGGATGTATACCCATTGCCTTTAATTGATGATATCCTGACAGGGTTGAGAGGGAAAACCTGTTTTTGTATCCTTGATTTAAGCCAGGCTTATTTACAGTTATGTGTAAACGAGTCTAGCCGTGCTATGTTAACGATAAATACTCACATGGGGCTATTTCAGTTCTGTCGATTACCATTTGAGGTGTCTACTGCACCCATGATCTTCCAAAGAGTTATGGATCAAATTGTGCAAGGTCTAGAGGGAGTTTCCGTTTATCTAGATGATATTCTAGTGGCCAGCATTGGTGAAGAAGATTGTAGATCTAAATTATATAAAGTTTTAAGTAGGTTGCAAGAGTTCAATGTGAAAGTCAATTGGACCAAATGCAAACTGTTAGTAAACACCCTCGAGTATTTAGGGCACACCATAAGTGCAGAAGGCATTATGCCATCAGCGTCAAAAATGAAAGCAATAATGGAAGCTCCAGAGCCAGTTAACTTGGAACAACTTCAGAGCTTTTTAGGGTTAATTAATTATTATTCAAAATGTTTACCAAATAGTTCATCCGTATTAACACCATTGTATAAATTACTACGGAAGGACGCAAAATGGTGTTGGAATGAAGAGTGCGCCTTTTCGTTTAAAAGTTCCAAAAATTTATTATGCAAGAACGATTTATTAGTTCATTTTGATCCAAGTAAGCAAATAGTGATAGCTTGTGGTGCCTCGCCATATGGTGTAGGTGCCATACTGAGTGTGGTTGTTGATGGCCAAGAGAGACCATGTTATATGGTGTCATCCACTTTAAGCAAAGCTGAGAAAAATTATTCCCATATTCACAGAGAAGCTCTGGCCGTGGTATTTGCGATTCGTAAATTACACAAATTTGTCTATGGGTATCCTTTTACAGTATACACCGATCATCAACCACTGGAAAAACTACTTGGAGATCAAAAAGCCTTGGCGAATATAGTGTCTATTCGTTTCCATAGGTGGATATTGTTCTTATCAAATTACAATTGTAAGATTAAATATCGCCCTGGGACTAAACAGAAAAATGTTGATGCGTTGTCGCGTCTCCCTCAACAAGCTGAGTCGGATGTTAGTAATTGGAATATAAATTTTTTTAATTTTGATAATGAGATACCCATTTCATTAACAGATATTGTAAAATATTCCGAAAGGGATCCAATAATCAGCAAGGTCATGAAATATGTCGAAGAAAATGAGTGGCCAAGGGAGGCAGAAAAAGATTACTTGCTAAAGAAGTTTAAAAATGTCAAAATTTCGTTAGAAGTAAAAGAAAAATGTTCGTTTTATGGTGACCAACGTTCCTAAGAAATAAATTTCTTGCACTATTGCATGAAACACATATTGGCGTCGTCCGTATGAAATTATTGGCCCGAGCATCAATTTGGTGGCCTTCAATTGACGGGGAGATTGAGAAACATGTGTCGGAATGTGTTTCATGCCAGAAAATTCAAAATAAAACGAAGGATTGCCCAAATTTTACTTGGCCACCAACCGCCTTTCCTTTCGAACGTGTTCATGTCGATTTACTCCAGTTTCAGAGTGTAGATTTCTTAATAGTAGTAGATGATTTTTCGAAGTGGATAGATGTCCAAATACTGTTAAAAACAGCAACAATTTCTATAATAGAAAAGTTGAAATTTTTATTTTCAAACTTCGGGTTTTGCTTCACACTAGTGAGTGATAATGGTCCTCAGTTCCGTAGTGAAGAATTTGCATTGTTTTTAAAAGCTAATGGGATAAACCAATTATTTAGCCCACCGTATCATCCGCCAAGTAATGGTTTGGCGGAAAGAGGCGTACAAACGGTGAAGCGTAGTCTGAAAGCGTATTGTCTGTCCAGCAAGGAACGCAAACTATCTATTCAAAACGTCGTATTGAATTTTTTATTTAAGTACCGAAACACACCATCTACTGTTACTGAGTTTGTATTAGCATATAAGCCAATAACATTGTTGTCATATTGTAGTTTGAAACACGATTCAAATACCAAAGTAAACACCACCATATATAAGGCGGGACAAACTAGAGAAAAGCTAGATTTTGAACATAGCTGTAAATTTAAAAATGTTTATTTAAAAGGTGGCGAAAATATTTTGTATTTGAATCCAAATCAAAAAAGTATCGCAAATTGGACCAAAGGAGTTATTTGTAAGAGAATAAGTGCAACATTGTATTTAATTGAAGTTAATAGGCGGCGAATGATAGCTCACCGCAATCAGTTAAGAAAATTTGTTAAAGATGTAACATTGTCAGAAATCCCAAGAAATGTGCAAAGTAATCGCATCAATAGTGATGAGGAGGAGTTTTTTGATGCTCAAGATTCACCGAACGTAGAAGACATAGTAAAGGAAGAGTTGCCTTTGAAAGAGAGACTTAGGAAAAGAGATAATATTAACTATAAGCTATAAATATTATTACACATAGTGTATTTCTTGGTAACACAAAAGTCTAAAAAGGGGAAGAAATGTAATGGAAACACCCGTATGCAAATCTCATCAATGTATGTACGTAAAACAATTCATATACCATACTTAGTATTTTATTATTGTTACGATTAACTTGTACGGTTATATGCCTATACCTATATACACGTAAATATACACCTAATGTATGTACATATTCGAGTATTATGTATAACGGATCTGACATTCTTTTATAAGTTATCTCTGTTACGATTAAGTTAGTGATAATGAAGAGTAAAGTGTTTTTGGTCGCTGTTGAATAAAGTACTGGTGCGGAATACATAACAGAATCATTACCGTCCAATCGCACTTTTGTCAACTATTGATAAAGTTTTTGAAAAAATTATTCATCAACAGCTGTTGGAATACGTTGAAAGCAACAATATAATGTATAAGTATCAATTTGGATTTAAAAAAGGTTGTGGCACCGAAGAAGCAGTGCTGAATGTTGTTAATTATATATGCTACGGTTTAGACCAGGGATCGAGTGGAGTTGCTGGGTTGTTCCTAGACTTAACAAAAGCCTTCGACCTAGTTGATCATAATATAATGTTACAAAAACTAAAGTATTATGGCATAGTTGGTAGAGAGTGGAAAATTTTTTAAAGCTACTTAAAACATCGCAAGCAGTATGTACAGATAAAAGACGTAAAAAGTGATGTAAGTGATGTTAAGTGTGGAGTTCCACAAGGCAGTTGTTTGGGACCTTTATTGTTTTCAATTTATATTAATGACTTGAGCAACTTAGACTTAACTGGGCGATTATACATGTTTGCTGATGATATATGTCTATTTTATCCTTAAAAATATGATTTGGTGCTGGAAGCGGTTATGGAACGAGATGTCTCGTTGATTTTGGAATACGTACGATTAAACAAACTATCTTTCTCCCGATCTGGACACAAACATATACATATATTCGCTGTGCCAATTTGGACATTGGATGTACAGACGCAGAAGCCCATGTGACTACGGGTCACGTCACCTTGAATAACCTAAGCAAAACATGCATTATAAAGTCAGCCATTGTGAGAGTACACGTTGTGTAACGGGACCAACCACGTGAGGATTTCATCGGATAAGTTATTATCGTTATATAATTAGCTATAAAGTTATAAGAATTTGATTTTTAATTCAATTCATAACGCAAAAATAATTAAAACAGTTCTATTTATATAGAATAACAAATTTAAACAAAAAACATCAAATTCAATATTGAAAGAAAAGAAACAACACGAACGAAAATTTATAAATTCTGAATTCAACCATTAATTCTAAAAACAACCTAAATTCTAATATGACGGATATATAAGCATAAAATTCCAACAACAGTTCTAAAATCTCAAAATTTAAATTTTACGATAACTAAACAATAGTTTTAGAGTTTATTATAGTTCCACATTTGTACATGCCTATCCCTAAATTTCTACAATTGATATTATAAACCTTAATTATATTTATTAACAATATTATCTTAAACTTTATACTCGATTTTTTTATGAAAGTGTAAAAATTTCAATAGACTAATTCACTAAAATTTAACAATTTTCTTCAACTTAAATAATTTATACTAACCTTAAATTAAAATTGAATTTTGTGTTAAACAACAGATTCCCAAATAAACTTAAAACTAAGCGAGTGCCTGCGCTAAAATAACAAAATGCTGTCAACACTGCGAATTATAGTTTTAATAAAACAATTGTAAGCTGTTGTTGTTCTCTTTGTATCGTACAACTACACTTAGAGCTGGAAAAAACCCAGCCAGTTGTAGTATGACATAGTAAAAAAACAAAAAAGGAATAAGTGATTATTGAGTTCTTGTTAAAGCTTTGATATTTGTTCAGGCTTCTGATTCAATTGAGTCGAAGTTTAAAATTATATCTCTAAATATTCTAAGAAATGTTGGGTAAAGGTTCCCTGATGATCTGCATCAGCCCCAGTGAAATGCGCATAGGAACTAGCTAAAACCCCTCAATAATCAATTTTGAACTTTTTTATAAAAAAATTGGGAAAAGAATCAGCACGTAGTAACGAGCTTTTTTTGTCGGCTGAGGTAGTTCAGTGATTGTCCAAGGTCGACTTACGACCTTGGACATTGTTAATTGTAATTGTTAATTTTGCCCTTTCTTGGGCAAAATTAACAATCTTCTTTATTTAAAGTTTTATATCAAAATATAATACCAGCAGAGGCGATGATCAGGTGCGATAAAAGCGCAGGATCGGTAGCTCTTCGGCGTAGGTTCGGTAAAATTTCTCTGCGGTTTAGGTTCGGTAGTTTGGCTTATCGGTCCAGGTTCGGTAATCTTCGGTTCAGATTCAGTGACGACGGTAGTCGGTTTGAAATCGTTGACAGTCGGACATGTCTTATAATTAATCGTAAAATAAGTACAATAAATCTTACAGCTAGTTATAAATAAAGGCTAACTACGGTAATCTACTTCCGCTAGTCGGACTACGTTCTACAGTAGTAAACAGTCAGCCGAAGACGCTGTGGAAAATAGTCAGCCGAAGCCGCTGTGGAAAACAGTCAGCCGGAGCCGCTGTGGAAAACAGTCAGCCGAAGACGCTGTGGAAAACAGTCAGCCGAAGCCGCTGTGGCTTCTACTCTAGGCAGAGTAGTCTCGACCTCGGTGTTGGTGGGATTCGTTTCCTTTCGTAAATCCCTAGGTGTATTATCAATCGTTTCCCTTCGTGCTGAGACGAAGTATAAGGCGTGTTCGTGTTCGGATCGAATCGCCCCGAGTGTGTGTTAACTTAGGTTTCTTATGCCGTACCACTTATGAAGCCTCTGAGAATTATTGTGTACAAACAGTGGCTTGCGTATACTGTATATGTACTGTGAGCAGTGTGTATGTCGTATATGTGTGTGTGCATTGTTGTACACAAGCAGTGAGTATTTAATTACCACACATTCCTTCTGCCCTGCAGTTCTCAATACACACACTGCCCTGCAGTACTGAGTTACGCCGTGGAAGTTACTTTCATGTAAGCGTGTTTCACGTTACAACGTATAAAATTAAAAGAATTTTGTGTTAACCTTAAATCACTTTCCTAAGTTTTAAGAATTATGTAGTTTAAAAGAAAATACGAACACTACCTAATTTTACAATTTAGACTAACTACATGCAAGGAAAAAGGTAATAAAAGAAAATTACAAATATATAATGCAGTTTTGACTTTTTCTATCCATGCGAAAACCATTATTTTTGGTAAATTCAAACTCATCATAAAAATCCCAAAATGTTTATAATTAGAATAAGACAGAAATGTTACGAAGTATTGAAGAATAAAGAAAAATCGACATATTAAAACTCAAAATACAACCCAATGAAATTTGAAAACAACATTATGAAATTTTAACGTGAAAAGTTTTAAACCAAATTATCGATATTATAAATCAGCTACTGAGAAGAATAGAAAAGCAAATAGGAATTAATGAATTTGTAAACATAATTGTTAAATAACATAACATTTTTTTTATTTCGACATCTAAATCGAAATAAGTGTAGTTTCAATAATAAAACTTTAAAGAAGATATAAATCCAAATGAATGTATTTATAAGAATATCAAATTATATCCAAACTAGAATTTAAGGAATGAGTTGTATAATTAATTAATTGAATCTAAAATATAATTAAACTCAAAAAAGTTAACTCTTTTTAGCAGAAAGAACGTTGTTAAAGTAAACTTGGAATGAAAAATATTCAAAATTTTTTGAGTTCAAGTCATAATTCAATTATGATATTTAGTAAATGTTTGAGCAAATATGTATTTATGAATTTCAAAATAATCTTTTAGACTGGATTAAAAATTAAAAATCAATTTTAAACTGACATCGTTCCGAAATTTTAAGAATTGCCAAAACTTAACTCAAAATATACTAGGCCATTTTATTATTTTATGAATTTTTATTTAAATAACTTTAAACAAATTCAAATCTAGCATAAAATACACATCGACAGAAAAGGAGTTGCTGGACCCATCAATTGCTTCGGCCAACATTTGTTGTAAAAATCTAATCATCACCTGAAATTCATAAAATGGTTATAGATTGTCTGTAAATAAAACGTTTTTCCATTCTTTTATAGTATTGTAGCTGTTGTATTATTAAAAATATTTTCTATTACTTAGGTACTCGTATTCTTATATGAATTTTGAATCCTTTATTGAACTCTTTGAAATAAATCTTATTATACTTTCATAAAAGAAACAAGTAAAAACGTTATATTCGACCGGGTCGAATCTTAAATACCCTCCAAATATTTAGTAAGTGAATTTGAAATGTTTAACTTGGTGGGACACAGTTCCTTTATATAATATCGTACGTCAACGCCCACTAAAGGGGGCGGGGTTCAAAAATATGCAATATCATGTTTTCCACAGACGAACGTATGGGCATTGCTAGACCGTCTTAGACTTCATCGCAATTCTCTTTGGAGGCTATAAAAACTGTATTTTGGCGGGGTCGCTCTGGCAAGGGCTGTGGGGGAAACATTTCACCTTTGTCATTAAACTCTAAAAATAAATGCTTGGGATAATTATATACAAAATTAAAATTTCTTTTTTTTGATAGGGTCATTTAGCGGGCAAAGGGGGAGGAGAGGGTAGGGCAGCAACAGGCATTTAAAGATAAATGCCTGTGGGGGGGCTAGGGCAGAAATCGGCAGTCATAAAACTCTAAAGATAAATGCTTGGGATGATTATATACAAAATTTAAAAAAAAAATTTTTTTTGGTAGGGTCATTTAGGGGACAAAGGAAGAGGGGGGGGGGGGGGGTTAGGGCAGAAATCGGCAGTCATAAAACTCTAAAGATAAATGCATGGGATGATTATATACAAAATTAAAAAAAAATTTTTTTTTTGGTAGGGTCATTTAGGGGGCAGAGGAAGAAGTGGGGGGGGGGGGGGAGGTAGGGCAGAAATCGGCAGTCATAAAACTCTGAAGATAAATGCTTGGGATGATTATATACAAAATTTAAAAAAAAATTTTTTTTTTGGTAGGGTCATTTAGGGGGCGAAGGGGAAGGAAGGGGTAGGGCAGAGTGGTACCAGGTTTCGTCTCAGCTTCGTCATTAAAGCTTAAAAGTGTTATTTTTAAGGAATGTAGGCTGAAGTAAAACAATTTGTTAAATTTTTATGCTATTTTTGCCTATAATAACGCCCACTGAAGTGGGCGGGGTCAAAAAATATTTTTATTTTATTTAATGGCTCCAAGTTTAAGGCGCTGGACCATATTTGACATAAAAATATATCATTTGCTTAACAAAATAACCAAAAAACTTTAAAAATTATGTTGTTTTTTCTGGGTTGGTTTAGTTCTTCTTAGGGGAACTTTTTTCCCTCTTGCCCGATTTAGCCCATCTTCGAACGTAACCTGCTCTAAGTCTTAAAATATATTTATGCCAAATTTCAAGAGTCTAGCTCTTTTCGTTTGGACTGAATCGTGATTTCCACAGACGGACGGACGGACATTCTCAGTTCGTCTTAGATTTCATCACTGATCAAGAATATATATATACTTTATGGGGTCTGAGATGGATATTTCGATGCGTTCCAAACGGAATGACAAAGTGAATATACCCTCCAAATTCTTTTTTGGAGGGTATAAAAAATCAAAATGCAATTTTAATTACTCTACGTAAGGGATTGATAGCCAAATACAACATGAGCCACCGTTAATTTAAATCACATCTTTTTTGGGGCAGATACCAAATCTCGGGCACCTGTCTGTCGTGGCGTTTGACATTAGTCAGTGGGTGGGAATAAATATGCCCAATATGGCCTAACATCTTGGCCGTAGGTCGTTGTTTAGTTGAGATATTACAATTTTGCTCTTTACCTAAACTTTTTCCACTCTTTTATATTTTATAGGCATGTGTAGTATGCTATATGTTTGCGCGCTGTAGAATATAGCCTAAGATTCAATTGTTCCACGGATATAGCTAGCTGAGAAACCTGTGACCATGACTCTTAATCATATTTTATTTTTCGGTTTGTGGTTGAATATTGAATTTGTATTTCTAAAATTTTTATTATTCCATTTGCTGCTGGCGCGTAACAGATGTACATGTGTAATTGTTAACATTAAAGGAAGCCTTCGTCGGCCCTTGTAGCAAAAATTAGCCGGCGAAGTAAAAGGTTGAAATAGCTACAAAAAAAAACTGTCTATCTTCTCACCTTTCCTAATCTGTACCCTCAATACTATCCCCTCGTTTTCAGTTTTGGCGCAATGCATTGCATATATAGGGGTCATCCCCTGAGCGCTGGTCCTACTCCTAAAAAAAAATAAAAAAAAAATCCTACCAGTTTTTTACAATCTTTCTTTTAATAGATATTTTCAATTTTTGGAATTTAAGAAAAAAATTTATAACTTTTAACATTCACAACTAAACAATGTTATATAACTCAATTTCTCAACGAATGATTCTACCATTCGACTGATGCAATGCATCAATTTTTATACTCTAATCGTGTGATTGAAAATTTTTCTCATGTGGCCAATATTACGATAACTTTTTCTAACACTGTTTTCTGGCATGGCTTTAATAAAAGTCGGCTATAAGGTTAAAACCAACTGTTTGAGGGAGCTGTGGGCTGAAGTAATAGAAAACGAGGCTGTGAAGCGGTGGGTCCTGAGTTCAACCCCGCTCAGAGTCATAAATATTGTGTTGAATTCTTCTGATCAGCATTAGTGCATGGTTGTGTTAGTTGTTGCCAAACTGTTTCAGTGATGAAGGCATAGCACTGGTCACTGAACATAATTGTCAGCGACTGACAAGATCATGAAAAAATTCTCTATCTCCTCATCTTTCTTCATCTGTCCCCTCAATACTGTCCCATCCTTTCTAGTTCCGGCACAATACACTGAATATGTAGGGGTCATCCCCTGAGTGCTGCTCCGAAAAAAACCTAGTTTTACCATAAAAAATTTTTATTTTTATTTTGTAGAAACCAATTTAAAAATGTGTTAATACCAGATTTTGTGCGTGGTAAGTTGGGTATTGCCAAGTTAAATATTTGAACAGCTAATAATGCAAAGAAATTTTACAACATCCGCCTGTTTTTTTTTTTTTTTATCTTGGACCAGCACTCAGGGGATGACCCCTATATATGCAATGCATTGCGCCGGAACTGAAAACGAGGAGATAGTATTGAGGGGACAGATTAGGAAAGATGAGAAGACAGACAGTTGTTTTTGTAGCTATTTCAACCTTTTACTTCGCCGGCTAATTTTTTCTACAGGGCCGACGAAGGTGGGTGCTGTTACTCTGCTTTTAGTACATGATAGTGTCAGTCGCTGCCAATTATGTTCAATGATCAGTGACTATGCCTTCATCATTGAAACAGGCTGGCAACAAGGAACACAACCACGCACTAATGCTGTTCAGAAGAATTCAACACAATATTTCATGACTAAGCGCGGGCTCGAACTCACGACCCTCCGCTTCATAGTCTCGTGTTCTACTACTTCAGCCAACAGAGAACTTACATGATTTTTACATGAAATAACGTTATTTCCAAGCGCTTGTTCACTTTGTATAACTGCTTCCATAGTTTGAAATTATTCATTTAGAAAATATAAAATGATTTCTATTTCAGTTCGCATTGTAAAATTTCCTAGTTCTTCATACAAACAAAAGCTGCTGTTGTACAGTTAATCAATTATGTGTAATGAAAGGTAGAGAAAATTACAACAACGAATGCACGAGAGCGGATCAATAGTCCGTGACTTTTTGAATTTTCCGCTTCTTAATTGAAATCGCAACACTGCTGCTGCCAACAAGCCACAGTCTGTTGATTTCTGTCAAAATTTGAACAAGTTGTGCCATTTTTTTGTGCTAACTCGGACCAGCACTCAGGGGATGACCCTACATATGCAGTGTATTGAACCGGAAGTAGAAAAGAGGGGATAGTATTGAGAGGACAGATGAAGAAAGATGAGAAGATAGTACTTTATTAAAACCGTTTAGTTCGGCAGCTAATTTTTTGCTACAGGGTTTCATCAGGTCTTTAGTACACGATAGTGTCGATCGTTGGGAGCTACGTTCAGTGACCAGTGCTATGCCATCATCACTGAAAAAGGCTGACAACAGCTAACACAACCTACTACACTAATGCTGATCAGAAGAATTCAACACAATATTCATGACCGGGCGCGGAAAAAAAATTATTAACCAAACCAAACCTAAGGTCGGTAAATATTAAAGAGGCTCTGCACCATTGTAAAAAGGTGACTTACTGAATTTTGATGCGGCCGTAGAATCGCAAAAGATGCCGAACGTTCAGGACGCCCGCTTGAGTTATCTACATCCGAAACAATCTAAATAGAACACGATATGGTTTTAGCCGATCGGAGATTAATAGTGGAAGGGAATGAAAAAAGTTTACCAACAACTCGACAGGTCGTGATGCTCGACAAGTCGTAGTTATTATATCTTCTGTATGTAACACAAGCTTCACACTTTGTTGAAGCAGTAATGTACACACATACTCCGGGATTATGCTGACTTGTTCATTCCCATCGTAATGTATATATCATAAGCCAAACAAAGTATCGTATTTGTGCTACCTTGTTGTATTAGTACTAATGTATATTAACTATCTAGAACGTAAGTTTTATTTGTAAGATCATTATTGCTAGAACAAACGAACCGAACAGGCGCCAAAGCGGCTGTTCGCAATAAAATAAATTAAGTAATTATTAGCAAAAATAAATTGTTCTTTGATTATTTTTACACCAAAATATATTGTCTGGTCAATATTTGACTTTTTATTTTTGTTTTTGTACGAAATAAAAATAATACATCTTTGCAAAATTTTTGATTGCTTATTTCTCGGATTTCATTTCCCCATACACAAAATTTCAAAATATACACATTTTCATAAATAATAGTTGTTATACTTACAAACCAGAAACATAGTAATATATATATATATATATATATATATATATATATATATATATATATACATATATATATATATATATATATATATATATATACATATACATATATATCTATATATACAATATTTCAAAATATACACATTTTCATAAATAATAGTTGTTATACTTACATATATATATTTATATATATATATATATATATATATATATATATATGTATATATTTATATATATATATATATATATATATATATATACATATATATATATATATATATATATATATATATATATATATATACATATATATATATATATATATATATATATATATATATATATATATATATATACATATATGTTGCAGATAATGTTTAGTATTAGATAATATCATACAATTATATATAAATGAAATTTATTTGTTGGTGGTTAAGCAATGTCTATATGCATTTCATTGGTGTCTATCTTCTCATCTTTCCCTCAATACTATCCCCTCGTTTTCAGTTCCGGCGCAATGCATTGCATATGTAGGGGTCATCCCCTGAGTGCTGGACCAATATAAAAATATAAAAAAATCATCAGTAGACTTTAACCACAGTTTTGAAAGGTGTAGAAAAATTAAATAGATTCATATCGAATATAATTTGATTGTTAGTTTAATTTTGTTTGAGTTTCAAGGCCTACTATGCTTATTCTGTTGTGATTTTTGAAAATGGTTTGTAATTTACAAATTGTGAATTCTCAGATGATTTTCAGAAGTGTATTCATAAGATAAGAGGTTTTTAACTTTTCAAAACTGTGGTTAAAGTCTACTGATGATTTGGTAAAGCACCAATGAAATATAGGCATTGCCTAACCACCAACAAATAAATTTCATTTATATATAATTGTATGATATTACCTAATACTAAATATCTGCAACATATATATATGTATATATATATCTATGTTTGTATATAAATATATATATCTATATATATATATATATATATATATATATATATATATATATATATATATATATATATACATATATATATATATATATATATATATATATATATATATATAAATATATATATATATATATATATATATATATATATATTACTGTTTCTGATTTCTAAGTATTACAACTATTACTTATGAAAATGTGTATATTTTGAAATCTTGTGTATGGCGAAAGGAATTCCCAGAAATAGGCAATCAACATTTTTGCAAAGATGTATTATATTTATTCCGTACAAAAACAAAAATAAAAAGTCAAATATTGACCAGACAATATATTTTGGTGTAAAAATAATCAAAGAACAATTTATTTTTGCTAATAATTACTTAATTATTTTATTGCGAACAGCCGCTTTGGCACCTGTTCGGTTCGTTTGTGCTAGCAATAATGATCTTACAAATAAAACTTACGTTCTAGATAGTTAAAATACATTAGTACTAATACAACAAGGTATCACAAATATGATACCTTGTTGAGCTTAAAATATACACTTTAGGATAGGAATAAAGAAGTCAGCATAATCCCAGAGTATGTGTGTACATTACTGCTTCAACAAAGAGTCAAGCTCGTGTTACATACAGAAGATATAATAACTACGACTTGTCGAGCAGCACGACTTGTCGAGTTGTTGGCAAACTTTTGTCATTCCCTTCCACTATTAATCACCGATCGGCTAAAACCATATCGTGTTCTTTTTCGATTGTTTCGGATGTAGATAACTCAAGCGCGCGTCCTGAACGTTCGGCATCTTTTGCGCTTGTACGGCCGCATCAAAATTCAGTAAGTCACCTTTTTACAATGGTGCAGAGCCTCTTTAATATTTACCAACCTTAGGTTTGGTTTGATTAATGATTTTTTTTCCGCGCCCGGTCATGAATATTGTGTTGAATTCTTCTGATCAGCATTAGTGTAAAAGGTTGTGTTAGCTGTTGTCAGCCTTCTTCAGTGATGATGGCATAGCACTGGTCACTGAACGTAGCTGCCAACGATCGACACTATCGTGTACTAAAGACCAGAGGAAACCCCGTAGCAAAAAATTAGCTGCCGAACTAAACGGTTTTAATAAAGTTCTATCTTCTCATCTTTCTACATCTGTCCTCTCAATACTATCCCCTCTTTTCTACTTCCGGTTCAATACACTGCAAATGTAGGGTCATCCCCTGAGTGCTGGTCCGAGTTAACACAAAAAAATGACACAACTTGTTCAAATTTTGGCAGAAATCAACAGACTGTGGCTTGTTGGCAGTAGCAGTGTTGCGATTTCAATTAAGAAGCGGAAAATTCAAAAAGTCTCGGACTATTGATCCGCTCTCGAGCATTCGTTGTTGTAATTTTCTCTACCTTTCATTACACATAATTGATTAAGTGTACAACAGCAGCTTTTGTTTGTATGAAAAACTAGGAAATTTTACAATGCGAACTGAAATAGAAATCATTTTTTATTTTCTAAATGAATAATTTCAAACTATGGAAGCAGTTATACAAACTGATCAAGCGCTTGGAAATAACGTTATTTCATGTAAAAATCATGTAAGTTCTCTAAAAAACATGCGGATGTTGTAGAATTTCTTTGCATTATTAGCTGTTCAAATATTTAACTTGGCAATACCAACTTACCACGGCCAAAATCTGGTATTAACACATTTTTAAATTGGTTTCTACAAAATAAAAATAAAAATTTTTTATGGTAAAACTAGGTTTTTTTCGGAGCAGCACTCAGGGGATGACCCCTACATATTCAGTGTATTGTGCCGGAACTAGAAAGGATGGGACAGTATTGAGGGGACAGATGAAGAAAGATGAGGAGATAGAGAATTTTTTCATGATCTTGTCAGTCGCTGACAATTATGTTCAGTGACCAGTGCTATGCCTTCATCACTGAAACAGTTTGGCAACAACTAACACAACCATGCACTAATGCTGATCAGAAGAATTCAACACAATATTCATGACTCTGAGCGGGGTTGAACTCAGGACCCACCGCTTCGCAGCCTCATTTTCTATTACTTCAGCCCACAGCTCCCTCAAACAGTTGGTTTTAACCTTATAGCCGACTTTTATTAAAGCCATGCCAGAAAACAGTATTAGAAAAAGTTATCGTAATATTGGCCACATGAGAAAAATTTTCAATCACACGATTAGAGTATAAAAATTGATGCATTGCATCAATCGAATGATTCTGCGTTTAGTTCCGTTGAGAAATTGAGTTATATAACATTTGAATGTTAAAAGTTATTAATTTTTTCTTAAATTCCAAAAATTTAAAATATCAATTAAAAGAAAGATTGTAAAAAACTGGTAGGATTTTGTTTTCACTTTGCGTATATGGAATTTAGTCTCCTAAATATAAATGAACAATAAGTACAGATTGTCAGTAAAATTGCAGAGATGCTGCATTATTAAAATCAGTAAAGAAGAGAAGGATAAAGGTAAATAAGGATATTTTTATACTATAAGCTTCCTTTAATGTTAACAATTACACATGTACATCTGTTACGCGCCGGCTGTAAATGGAATAATAAAAATTGTAGAAATCCAAATTCAATACTCAACCACAAACCGAAAAATAAAATATGATTAAGAGGCATGGTCACAGGTTTCCCAGCTAGCTATATCCGTGTAACAATTGAATCTTAATCTATATTCTATAGCGCGCAAACGTATAGCATACTACACATGCCACTAGTCAATCCACAAGTATGCAAAAGAGAGAAAAAATTTAGGTAAAAAGCAAAATTGTAATATCTCAACTAAACAACGACCAATGGCAAGATGTTAGGCCATATTGGGCATAGTTATTCCCACCCACTGACTAATGTCAAACGCCACGACAGACAGGTGCCCGAGATTTGGCATCTGCCCCAAAAAGGATGTGATTTAAATTAACGGTGGCTCATGCTGTATTTGGCTATCATTCCAAGGTAGAGTTATTAGAATTGAATTTTGATTTTTTTCTTTTATGAAAGTGTAATAAGATGTATTTCAAAGAGTTTAATAAAGGATTCTAAATTCATATAAGAATACGAGTAAGTAATAGAAAATAGTTTTAATAATATAACAGCTACAATACCATAAAAGAATGGAAAAACGTTTTAAATTATGTATGAATTTTTATTAGTCGAACTTTCTTATGTGAATTGTTAAGTTTTTCAACGGGCTTAAGTTCGAATCTGCATGACTGCAAATGATTTTTTATTATTTTATTAATAAATTAATTTGTTCAAATTCTATTTATTATTTTTTATATTAAGATTGGAATATTAAGAATATTTTCAATAATCATCAAACCAGCAGAACGGATACGTACTGATTTCGAGGCCGCTACGCCATCTCATCAGCGTTCTTTGTCCAATTTTTCCATTTTTGCATTTGGTGCTAGTTAGTAAGAATATCAACTATTTAACCAATGTTATTAACGAAAATTGAATATGAGAAGTTCCCACATTCATATTTTTAAGTTATTACCCTTTTGGTTAGCACGAAATTTCCCAACCCTGACGATTAATATTTCCAATATTCCATGTATCTCTTTCGCTTTTTCCAGAGCCATCGGCTGCTGATAGCTAAAGCTTCTTTGTTATTTATGTTCAAGTAATTGAATTTAGTTGTCAATTTACAATGAACAAGTGCGCGTGCCCCCGCAATGTTTTAAATTATGTATGAATTTTTATTAGTCGAACTTTCTTATGTAAATTGTTAATTTTTTCAACGGGCTTAAGTTCGACTCTGCATGACTGCAAATGATATTTTATTATTTTATTAATAAATGAATTTGTTCAAATTCTATTTATTATTCAAATTCTATTTATTATTGTGGTACTAACCAAAAAGGTAATAACTTAAAAATATGAATTTGGGAACTTCTCATATTCAATTTTCGTTAATAACATTGGTTAAATAGTTGATATTCCTACTAACTAGCACCACTTGCAAAAGTGGAAAAATTGAACAAAGAACGCTGATGAGATGGCGTAGCGGCCTCGAAATCAGTTCTGATCCGTTCTGCTGGTTTGATGATTATTGAAAATATTCTTAATATTCCAATCTTAATATAAACAAGTAAAAACGTTATATTCGACCGGGTCGAATTTTAAATACCCTCCAAAGATTTAGTAAGTGAATTTGAAATGTTTAACTTGGTGGGACAGAGTTCCTTTATATAATATCGTACGTCCACGCCCACTAAAGGGGGCGGGGTTCAAAAATATACAATATCGTGTTTTCCACAGACGAACGTATGGGCATTGCTAGACCGCCTTAGACTTCATCACAATTCTCTTTGGAGGCTATAAAAACTGTATTTGGCGGGGTCGCTCTGGCAAGGGCTGAGGGGGAAACATTTCACCTTTGTCATAAAACTCTAAAAATAAATGCTTGGGATAATTATAAACAAAATTAAAATTTCTTTTTTTTGATAGGGTCATTTAGAGGGGTAGGGCAGAAACAGGTAGACATAAAACTCTAAAAATAAATGCTTGGGATGATTATATACAAAATTTAATAATAAATTTTTTTTTTGGTAGGGTCATTTAGGGGGCAAAGGAAGGGGGGGGGGGGGTAGGGCAGAAATCGGCAGTCATAAAACTCTAAAGATAAATGCTTGGGATGATTATATACAATATTTAAAAAAAAAATTTTTTTTTGGTAGGGTCATTTAGGGGGCAAAGGAAGAAGGGGGGGGGGGGTAGGGCAGAAATCGGCAGTCATAAAACTCTAAAGATAAATGCTTGGAATGATTATATACAAAATTAAAAAAAAAATTTTTTTTGTTTGGTAGGGTCATTTAGGGGGCAAAGGAAGAGGGGGGGGGGGGGGGTAGGGCAGAAATCGGGAGTCATAAAACTCTAAAGATAAATGTTTGGGATGATTATATACAAAATTTAAAACAACATTTTTTTTTTGGTAGGGTCATTTTGGGGGCAAAGGAAGAAGGCGGGGGGTAGGGCAGAAATCGGCAGTCATAAAACTCTAAAGATAAATGCTTGGGATGATTATATACAAAATTTAAAAAAAAAATTTTTTTTTTGGTAGGGTCATTTAGGGGGGCAAAGGAAGAGGGGGGGGGGGGGGGAGGTAGGGCAGAAATCGGCAGTCATAAAACTCTAAAGATAAATGCTTAGGATGATTATATACAAAATTTAAAAAAAAAATTTTTTTTTTTGGTAGGGTCATTTAGGGGGGGCGAAGGGGAAGGAGGGGGTAGGGCAGAGTAGTACCAGGTTTCGTCTCAGCTTCGTCATTAAAGCTTAAAAGTGTTATTTTTAAGGAATGTAGGCTTAAGTAAAACAATTTGTTATATTTTTATGCTATTTTTGCCTATAATAACGCCCACTGAAGTGGGCGTGGTCAAAAAATATTTTTATTTTATTTAATGGCTCCAAGTTTAAGGCGTTGGACCGTATTTGACATAAAAATATATCATTTGCTTAACAAAATAACCAAAAAACTTTAAAAATTATGTTGTTTTTTCTGGGTTGGTTTAGTTCTTCTTAGGGGAACTTTTTTCCCTCTTGCCCGATTTAGCCCATCTTCGAACTTAACCTGCTCTAGGTTTTAAAATATATTTATGCCAAATTTCAAGAGTCTAGCTCTTTTCGTTTGGACTGAATCGTGATTTCCACAGACGGACGGACGGACGGACATGCTCAGTTCGTCTTAGATTTCATCACTGATCAAGAATATATATACTTTATGGGGTCTGAGATGGATATTTCGAAGCGTTACAAACGGAATGACAAAGTGAATATACCCTCCAAATTCTTTTTTGGAGGGTATAAAAATAATAAATAGAATTTGAACAAATTCATTTATTAATGAAATAATAAAAAATAATTTGCAGTCATGCAGATTCGAACTTGAGCCCGAAGAAAAACGTTTTATTTACAGACAATTTATAACCATTTTATGAATTTCAGGTGATGATCAGATTTAAACAACAAATGTTGGCAGAAGCAATTGATGGGTCCAGCAACTCCTTTTCTGTCGATGAGTGCTTTATGCTAGATTTGAATTTGTTTAAAGTTATTTAAATAAAAATACATAAAATAATAAAATGGCCTAGTATATTTTGAGTTAAGTTTTGGCAATTCTTGAAATTTCGGAACGATGTCAGTTTAAAATTGATTTTTAATTTTTAATCCAGTCTAAAAGATTGTTTTGAAATTCATAAATACATATTTGCTCAAACATTTACTAAATATCATAATTGAATTATGACTTGAGCTCAAAAAGTGTTGAATATTTTTCATTCCACCTTTACTTTAACAACGTTCTTTCTGGTAAAATGAGTTAACTTTTTTGAGTTTAGTTATATTTTAGATTCAATTAATTAATTGTACAACTCATTCCTTAAATTCTAGTTTGGATATGATTTGATATTCTAATAAATACATTCATTTGAATTGATATCTTCTTTAAAGTTTTATTATTGAAACTGTTTTCAATCTACACTGATTTCGATTCAGATGTCGAAATAAAAAAAATGTTTTGTTATTTAACAACTATGTTTACAAATTCATTAATTTCTATATGGGTTTCAGAAGTATATGCATAAGATAAGAGGTTTTTAACTTTTCAAAACTGTGGTTAAAGTCTACTGATGATTTGGTAAAGCACCAATGAAATGCATATAGACATTGCTTAACCACCAACAAATAAATTTCTTTTATATAGAATAGTATTGTGACAACAATGTGTCAAATAAAAATTTCATAACAGTTTGATTTAGATTTTATTTTTCATTTTGCCTTATAAATACTTTTCTTGTTATCCAATGGATTTCTATTTGTATAAAGGTATAGAAAAATAAAATAGATTCATATCGAATATAATTTGTTTGTTGGTTTAGTTTTGTATGAGTTTCAAGGCCTACTATGCTTATTCTGTTGTGATTTTTGAAAATAGTTTGTAATTTACAAATTGTGAATTCTCAGATGGGTTTCAAAAGTATATGCATAAGATAAGAGGTTTTTAACTTTTCAAAACTGTGGTTAAAGTCTACTGATGGTTTGGTAAAGCACCAATGAAATGCATGTAGACATTGCTTAACCACCAACAAATAAATTTCATTTATATAATAGTGTTGTGACAACAATGTGTCAAATAAAAATTTCATAATAATATCATACATAAAAAACCAATATAAAGGTGTGTTCTGAAATTCGTGTCATTTTAAAATCACTACTAAAATGTAAAGTCCACAAGAACTTTACAGTTTTCGGAGTAATTTTAGTTTTTTGAAAACGCATACAAAAACTCATTTAGAGCCAAGTTGCTATAATGATTCTTGATTGTTTTGGTTAAATTTTTTATAAAAGAATATAATCAGGGGTGTCTTGGAAGCGAATGTTGTCATAATTAGTTTTGAAAACGACAAGAAAACATGCTTTGGTGCCATGAAAACCTGTTATCGGTTTTGTGTTCGAACTAGAAAAATTTCAGTTTTAGGTGTCACAGTAACCAATGTTATCATTTTTATTAATGGAAATAAACGAAGCAGCTGACAGCTGTCAGTTTGCATTTTTGCGCTTTTTTATTTGTTTGCAGCCTAATATTTTGTAAAAATGTACGTATATTTTTTTATTTGTTAAAGTATTTGTTTCATAAAAAGAAATAGTTGAATTTGTGTGATGTAATTTTTTAGTGTAAAACATAAATATAGAACACAAAACACCATGATCGTGGAAAAACATCCCGATTTAGCAAAGGGCTTCACAAAGTGTGATAAGGCAGCACTTGATGCCCTATGGCAACAGTTAGCTGAATCACTGAACAGTGTAGGTCCCTCACAATACGATGTAAATGGATGGAAAAAGGTAAATAAAATTGTTTGCAACAAAAGTTGTATTTAAAATTTGCAATCCTTTTGTTTGCATAGAAATGGGCTGAATGGAAGTGCAGTGAAAATTAAGCTAGCTCAAAATAAAGCATAGTCTCGGGCAACTGGCGGCGGACCATTTAAGAAACATCAGCTGTCAACAACTGGAGAGATTAAGTGCGCTTATGTGACATTTCGAAGTCGGTAGAAGGTGTGGCCGGAGTTGCAATTGGCCTAAGCGAAGATGCTAATGTTACAAGCGATGAAGAAATGCCCTCAACATCTTCAAAACAGGCATTATCTCGAGTTATTCCTGCTAGTACTCCAACAAGATCCAGAGGAGAATTATTAATGACCGCTTAAAGAAACTAAATTGTTCTTAAATAATTGAAGAACAAATACAAATTTGAAACTTATTCACGTACCTGATTGTACATTTTTTATTTAAGGTATTTTTTTTTGCTATAAGCTGTTGGCTATTTCTTCCCTGATTCTATGAGCTTCACTTTGTTGTGATGTTGACAATGTAACGTCCTCCTCTATATCGTTGGATGGTAAATGTATGTAACTTTCGTTGTATTCCACTTTGTAGTTCCTGCAGATGATATGCAAAGCGCAACTGACATTTATTACTTTCACAACTTTTTCTGGTTTGTACTAGTTAAGCAACGAAATCGGCTCTTTAAAACTTCATTATTTCTCTCAATAATATTTCGAGCTGAAGAATGAGTTATATTGGATTTATATTCTTTGAAGTTGTTGCTCGGATTCCTGAATGGTGTCAACAAAAAGGGTTATAGTTCATATCCAAAATATCCTAGAAGTTTTGATGTTCGGTCTGCCGATTCATACATCCTGCGAAAATTTTGCCTAGTACTACTTATGTTCCAAACATCAGCATCATGACTAGAGCTCAAATTTTCATGCCACCATCACAAATCTGCGTATTGATAAGTATGAATTAGTTGCATTATAAAATATGAAATCAAATTTTTACTCACTTTCATGGCATTTATACTATACGATTAAAATATTAATGCTCGTCAGTACTTGATTTTATGAGTTTTACATGTGTCCCGTCAATGCGACCAATTATAGAAGGAATGTTATATATGTTGTAAAAATAATCTCTTGATCTCCGTTTATCGTTGGTGTCCATTTCCAATTGAACCCACTGTGGACAAATGGACCGTTACCTTGAGCACATCTCATAAAACATTCGACACTGTGCTTCTACCTAGACTCATACTTAGATTGTTTCCGACTGATCTTTGATAAGACCCTTCTGCTAAAAACCGCAACGAGGACGCAAGTTGCAAAACCGGAATAATTATATCAAGTACCATACAAAATGCTTCTTTGTTTAAAAGATAGTTAGCGACAAATCTGCAAAGCGTCTTTTATCATTACCCCACAATTTAAATTAACTACTTACGCTGTCTCCGGCAGCTCCAGTGGAATGGTGCAATCTCTCAACATTTTTCTCGTAATTTTTTCTGAGCGCTCTACTTCTAATAACAAAAACGCTACAACTGCAGATTAATTTTAGTTTATTTATAAGCATTCGTTAATTTATATTATATAGTAAAAAATACTTAATTTCATTACAATTTCAATTAAAATTTGAATTTCTTTTATATTTTCAGTAAAATAAAAATTGTAAATAAATAAGCAACTGTAAGCAATAGCTGATTCGATAATTCGTATTAATTACATTCGAAATTACCGAAATCAACTTGGTTTCATGACACCGCTGAATGCTTTGTTTGTTGTGTGCTGAAATATGCTTATAGGCCTGCATTGGTTTTTATACCATAATCATCAGTAGTCCTTAATTTACATACATTTGTACGTAAATAAAAATATATTTAATAGGTTTAAAAGAACCTATTCGACTGTGCCGAATGTTAAATACCCTTCACAAATGTAATTCTTCTTTTTTTCTTTCTAAAACAGAAAGTAGGTTTAATTAATAAAAAACAAAATGTTGTTATCAGTTACTTTTTATTTAAGAAAACGTTAAAATTTTTCGGCTAGGAAGCTAAATGTTTGGCTCTTCTTATTTCCAATACCCCTGAACGTCTCTCAAATATATTATATATGTTTAATTTACAAACAAAGAGAAAAAATCCGTTTCATGTACCACAAAAAGTTCTAATTGTAAAACCCTAGAATCTTCTTTTAGATTTTTTTGGTTTTTAATACCAATTTACTTCTTCCTGATATAATTCGTAGGTATAATTCGTCATAAAGATCAAAAATAGCAAATTATATGGCTACCTTTATGTATAAAAAAATTTCGATATTCCAACCTTGAAATTGGATTTTTAATTTTTTGGATTTTAATACCAATTTAATTGTTCCCGAAGTATACAAAATATTTCATTCACAAAAAGCAAAATTAGAAACTTATATGGTTACTTTTATATACCAAAAAATTTCGATTTTCCAACCCTGGAACCGAATTTTTAGTTTTTTAATACCAATTCAATTCTTCCTATAGTATAGAATAGGTTTAATTCATTAAAAAAAACAAAATTTGGATTTTATGTGAGTATTTTTATGTACAAAAAATATTTCGATTTTCCAACTCTAAAAATATTTCGATTTTCCAACTCTAAAAATGAGGTATAATATAGTTTTACTTGACAAAAGATTAAAATTTTTAACCTTTTGGTCACTTTCATGTACCACAAAATATTTCATTTATTCAACCCTGGAATCAAAGTTTTGGTTTCTTAAAATTTCAATACCAATTTAGTTTTGCTTGAATTATAAAATAGTTTTCATTGGCGAAAACAACAACGTCAGTTGCCTTTTTGGTTACTTTTATGTATAAGAAAATTTCAATTTCAAAGTCCTGCAAGCAGAATTTTTAGTAGAAAAAACAGCGTCAGTTGCCTTTTTGCTTACTTTTATGTTAACAAAATTTAAATTTCCCAAACATGGAATCGAAAATTTAATTTTTCTTAATACCAATTTTGTTCTTCCTGAACTATAAAATAGTTTTAATTAGCAAAAACTACAACGTCAATTGCCTTTTTGGTTACCTTTATGTATAAGAAAATTTCAATTTCAAAGTCCTGCAAGCAGAATTTTTTTTTACCAACGCAACGCTTCATGAGGTATAAAGTGGTTTTATTTAAGAAAAACTTAAAATTTGTAACCATTTTGGTCACTTTCATGTACTACAAAATATTGCATGTACCAAAAAACAACTTTTAATTTCCTATACTTGGAAAATTTGTTTTATTATTTTAGTTTTTAGTACACATTTGAGGATTCCCAAAGTATGAAATAGGTTTAATTAACAAACAAACAAATAATTGGTATTTGGTAGTTAATTTTGTGTCGAGAAATAGGTGTAAGCTTCCCATGTCTGGAACCGAAGCTCTTCTGGTGACTTGGGAAAACCGTATAGACAGACGGACATCTCGATATTATATATTAATATCGAAGAAATTACACACGGAATTGTATGAAGGTTATATATACCCTTTCACTTTTTTGTGAAGGGTATAACAATTAAGAGAAGACCGTATAAAGAAGCGCCATATGCAGGATTTATCAAATTCAATGGATAAGAAAGAACCATTATAAATAAGAAACGTTGAAATTCAAGTACTGTAGTGTTACCCACTATTAGTAGAGTATTAATTTTAAATTAATTTTTTTTACGAATTTACTTATGATGTGCTTCTTATGAACTACTGGAAGGAAAGTATTTATTTCCTTATATATTGCGTTTGTCAAACATAAAAGGATGATATATTTATGTATCCACAGATTAACCTCACTGACCAAACTTTCTACACGCATACTTTCATGAGTGTTTCGAGAAATTAGAAACCATCGTCTATCGTTACTGCAGAGATTAAAAATTATCAACATATAACAATGGTGCTCAAAATTAAAAAGCGTTTGCATTGATGAGAAAATGAGACTAATACTGGAGTTAATGTCGACGTCGTTGACGGCGTCTCAACGCCAAAATTGTGAAGTTCGTCGTAAAATTTCGTTTTGCTGTTAATGTAAACGCCGTCGACGACATTAACAACTCTCTCCCTCTCTCTCTATCTCTCTCTTTTGACTTTTTCTCCCGCATATACTTATCTCTGAGGCTTTTCCACATAGTGGTGCATTCAATTTCTTTAAAAAAATAAACAAATTAAACATAAATAATTAAAATATGTAGTTTATTAATATTTTTACCTGATATCCCCAAAGCTGTCCCTATTTTTTTCAAAACCTCCGCTTTAGGAGCTATATTCTTAAAGCTCTTGGAGAATTTGTTGTAAAGCACTTCATTTTCACGAACAGCATTTATATGCTGCTCATCTAATGTGAGATTCGAATTCATTTTAATTAAAATGTATGTTTTTGTCTGGGCAACACCGCAACGACGCCGAAAAAATTGAAACAGATTGAACTTTTTCGGCGTCAAATTTCTTACGGCGTTGAGATAAACTGCTCTCATACAATTCAATATGATTCAACTTTTTTTTACATTTAACGCCGTCGACGATGTCGACATTAACTCTAGCATAATATAAAGGTACAGTAAAACGAAAAAGCAAACGGAAGGATTTTCCATTTAAAGTTTTTATTTCTAAATGTCCTTTTTTTGCATTGAAAAATATGGTTATCATAACCATTGCTGAGCTTAAATAGGGTGCAGACAATTTACTATTTCCGGCAATTTCCTTAAAGGTTTCTCCTGTAGCTAACAATCTTAAAGTTGCAGCCGATTTTCCTTCAAGCGGAATACATTTTTTCAAATGTGTATTGCTTCTTTTCTTTGCCTTCTCATCTTCTAGAAGTAATGCTGCAGCTTCAAAGCTACAGGCACTAGAAATTCCTCCTAAGATTATTGCCGATTTTTCATCACTTATTCCAGTCATATTTGCGCTAAGTTTATTTCAAAATGTATGTGTGCAACGAACGAAAGACAAACGTTAAATAAACAAAAAATACTAACACACACAAAGCTGTGTATACGTATACAATTTTATGCCAGATGAATTAATCCAGTGTGTTTTGACAAGAACAAAAATTAAGTGGACTAAAAATTCATCCAGTGTGAATTGCCTCTATACGTTTAAAATAGGAACTTTCTTTACTTTTAAGAAAGCAAAAGCAAGCAATTAAATATATGTGTCTACGCTAATGCTTCTGTGGCAATTTCGCAAGAGCAAAATATGCTTTAAATGTTCGGAGCTCAGTTTATTCCTTTGTTTTGAAGAAATGAATTTCAAATCCGAAAAAATTTGTTCGCACATATAAGTTGAAGAAAACAGAAACATTATCTTCAAAGCATTGTTTTTTAACTCTGGATACGTTAATTCATCCAAATTTTTCCATAATGACAGCATATCATCAAGTTGTTGCTCTGTTATTTCGCATCGCAAAATAATGAGTTCCGTTTGTATTTTGAACTCATAATTTGTAACATCAACTTTAAAGGGGACTTCAAAAAGATCAAGAAGTGGTTCAAAGGCATCAAAATCTTTAAACCTGTCTCGGAAGGGGAAAAAAGGGTTTCAAACATATCTTTTATATATATCAAGAAAAATTTTTCGTAATGGTACCATCATTTTGTTTACGCACTGTATTTTAAAAGCAACTAAAACATCCGCTAAGCATGTGCACTCTTTGCCGTTTGAAAGGCAATAAGCAATTGCTCTATGAAACGACATATAAACATTGTTTGGCTTGTGGCCAATTCACTTAATGTCTGTTTTCTTTGTTCTTTAAATGTTTTGAGTTTTCGAAATAAATTTGTTTGTTAGAGATTATAATTGGGTATCCCTAACACCCATACCTAAATACGGGCGGAAAGCGGAACGTTTTTTTCCGCTGAGCGTTAACGCTGAAATGCCATACCTAAACAAAAGCGGCAGCGTTATGTAAAAAAGCAATAAAAACAGGGTTATCAAACAAACAAATTAAACAACCCTGATTATTTTAACAGCTGGACGGACGACATTTGTGATTTTGTTATTGAAATTTTGTACAAATTACAAACGTGCATACATATGTATGAATAAAATCATATTGTAAATATTTTCTTACCACCATTTTCTAATACGAAGTGCACAAATTTTTTCTTTTATTATATATTTCACTTTTGTAAATTTTTGCTCTTTTTCTCTGGTTACAATTCTCTTCTTTTGCAACCAACTTCATTAGAAAACGCTCTGTCAAAATCGGATTTTCCAATAGTAAAGCGTTGCCGCCGCGTTATTTCGGTATGCTCCATACAAAATGTATGGACATGAGAACTTTTGACAGCTAAAAAACGCTTGCCGCCCGTATTTAGGTATGGGAGTAAGCCAGGAATTTCCAAAGATATGTATACATATCAGCGGTGGACTTTTCATCAAACAATTGTTTATAAGCAACGCCCCTTTTTTCTTATGCTCTTTAATTTAGTCGTTCAACATACTTTGGCGAGTGGACATGTGAGCTTGTTGCTTAGAGATTTTTTCCAATTACCGTGGTTAATATAAATGGCAATGCAATTAAAATATTATTTTATGATAAACAATGCTTTTGGAAATGTACAATGCCTTTTATGTCATCAAATGTTTAAAAGGTATAGAGAAAATGTTTTAAGAAGGATTATGGTTACTTCCATTCTAATAAGAATATATATAATGACGAAGAAAAAAAGAGCTTTTTAATAGATTTAAGAAAATATTTTTACAAAAATTAAGGGAATAGTTGGAAGTAGAAGCAAACAACGAAAACAAAAAATAATGGTGGAAACCATGGGAAATATTAATATTTTTGAAAACCTTTTTGTCAATTTTGAAGATAGATTTGAGGATACAAATAACATAAAACCACTTCTTGAACTTTTTGAAAACCCTTCCAATGTTGACATTATTAACTATGAATTCGAAATACAATCTTATATCACGAAGCGAGTTAAAAGCTCTTCCGGAAATAGACAGGCTATTATTTTGGAAAACTTTGGATGTCTCGACCTATCCTGAACTCAAAAAAAAATCTTTAAAAATTCTTTCATTTTTCGCGACCACTTATGTGAAAATTTTTTCCGGACATAAAATTCATTTGTAGTAAACAACGTAATAAAATTAGTTCTACGTCTTTGAAACATATACTTCTCTTACGAAACTGTCATGGCAGCGTTAATGTAGACGATTTTGTTTAATTTAATTCCTCATACGAAAATCTTTGTGTTTCATTTTGCTTGTCACAGTTCTTTCAAATAACTCTCAAATTATCTCACTAACACAAATGTAACACAATTTTGTCCATCAATGATATATAAGTTAACGTTGGCATATCTGAAGTGTCACCCTAATGTTTTCGTTTATTTAAGCGACACCTAATACATTCCATATAAATTGCTGACGGCAATTCATTCGTTTAATAATTATTCCCCAGCAAATTTGGTGTAACCTGACTCCCCACACGAGGTGCATTGTCGACAAAGTAAATAGTATGGGAACAATAAGCTTGCTGTGTTTCGATTCTTTTTATATTATTGTATTTTACTTAGTTTTGGTTAGTCTGTAACCAGCACTCAAAATAGAAAGACAAATTCAAAAGTGGATTTGCCTTCAATAAGGAATAATTATACAAAACCCACTTATAAAAATATTATTTGTACACACACACACACACACACATATATATATATATATATATATATATATATATATATATATACTAGTCTATCTTATGCATTCTATTACAGCGCGTTCAATTTTGATCTGACAAATCATCAGACATCAGATGTTTATACAAACTCTTTCTCCTCTACATAAGAAGTTATATCAGATGTAATTAATCATGTACGGTTGAAATCAAAGTTCTCTATAAATTGACGAGTTTGAGAGACATACCAAATTACATACATAGCAGAAGGGTCAGATATTAAGTACAGGCCGTGTGAAAGTAGCTTAAGGAGCCACAAACTCTTCATGTGTTCCCCTTTTGTGAATATTTTCCATACATAGTTTTTATTTGCAAAGCAAGAATAATATTAATTTTATGTAATTTAACAATTACTAAGAAGTTTTTACTGAAACGAAAAATGAATTTGGGCATACAGTACATATAACGCAATCAGAAAAATGTGCTGCCAACCATCAATGCGCTGTCGAAAGCTCTAATCATATGGGAATAAAAAGGAGCAAGAATTCGCAAAGGCAGATCAATATTTTTCAACAAAACGAATGTCTTTAAACATTTTAAATTTTGAAAAATATTTTTAATATACTATTTTTTTAATAATAATTCTTTAAACTTGGGATCATTTTGTTTAAAAATGTTCAATATATATATATATATATATATATATATATATATATATATATATATATATATATATATATATATATATATATATTGTATATATATATATATATATATATATATATGCATATATATATATATATATATATATATATATATATATATATATATATATATGATGGTATAAGTCCATTTTTCATATATTGAGATATTTAAGGGTTAGCGTTTGAATCAATTTAAAAATATTGGCCAACTTTAATCACTTCGAGTGATCTTTTTTACACTATACACCTTTTAAATTTTATTATGAAATAATAATTACTAAAATTGTTTGAAAGAATAAACGATTTTTATAGCTCCACATGGGCTTATACCACTTTCAAAAATAACATATTACAAGAAATAAAAACAGGAGCAAATTTAAGTCCATATTTTTATAGAAATAAAAGCTTTACTGAAATGGATATTTATGTTAAGAGCAATAGTTAAAATGAAGACTTTTATTACCAAATACACGAATAAACAAGTTTATTAAGATTTTATTTCAGTCATTTTAAAAATATATTAGTATAAGAGCCAAATAGTAGGACTTGTGAAGGAGAACTAAACAAAACTTCTCATCATTTCATCAGAACAATAAAACCGTTATCTTGTTAACAATGTTGTTTTTAATACACTAGCGGTAGATAAGTTATATCTGGTAAAGAGCAAAGTGCACTGACGTAGCCATAATCAATTGCAATAAGAAAGTTATTTTAATTATAATTATTAGGAATGGGCTTATTCCACTTTCAAAAGAAATATTTGTGCGGTAGCATTGTGCAGCAAAACTGTTTTTATTTATTTTATTTCAAAATAGAACCCTATTGAAATTGTGATTGTAACTATAGAGAGAAGGTGTCTGTAGCTCATTAAAATTACCGATATCTTAGTTTATTTTTAAAAGTGGACTTATACCTTTAAAAAAACCAGCTCATATACACACATATATATATATATATATATATATATATATATATACATATATATATATATATATATATATATATATATATGTATATATATATATATGTATATGTATATATATATATATATATATATATATATATATATATATATATTTGCAATATTTCTCCACTCATCTAGTTGGCTGCTTCAGGAAACAATAATAAAATATTAGCAAACAATAAACAGTTGTCTCCGTACAGTTACTATGATATGCTTCTTAGGACTAATTAATCAGTCAGAGTTCATCTCGTTGTTTTGTTTAAAGTGTGTTTAAACTAAGTAAACAATAAACCAGTCTACATTTAAACTGCCTTTGAGCGGCCAAAATTGGGCGCTCAACTACGTTAACAGACCATATGATTTTCAGAACAGTGTGAATTATTTTGTGTGAAAGTATTAAAAGTTTGCTTGTAAAGTAGTAAAAAATAGTTTAAAGAATGAATTTTTCATCAGACGAAGATGATTTAAGTGATTTTGAAACCCATAATAGTTTAGGTGTCACAATTTGGCGAAAATCTCATTCTATAAGGCCTAGGTCGAATGACTTCATTTTATATGATGGAAAAGAGTTCTTTCAGAGATTTCGGTTTACTAAGGTTTCAGCTTATAGTATCTTGGAGTTAATTGCCCCACATGTTAAACATTAAACTAACTGGTAAGTAAAGTATTGAGATATTACATTCACGATATAAATAATGTATGTTTAGGAACTATGCTGTCACTGATGAGCAAATGTTCTTGATAACTCTTCGGGTATATACTGGTGGTATGCTTAGGACAATTGGCGATTTGTATGGATTATATGCAGGTACCGTCTCAAAAGTGGTTACCACCGCAACACATTTTATAGCACTTTTGAAACCGCAATTTATAATATTTCCTTATACCGATGAAGGTATATCTAAGCTAAAAATGGAATTCTATAATATTGCAAAATTTCCAAAGGTAGTAGCAGCGCTAGATTGCACGCACGTGAAAATAATATCTCCAGGTACGTTTTAATTACACTAATTTAAAAATCAATAACAACCATTAAAATGTCTTTTAATTATATACACATACATGATGTATATATATAGGTGGTGATAATCCGGAATTATACCGCAACAGAAAGGGTTTTTTTTCTATAAATGTTCAAACAATGTGCGACCCACATTTACAAATTTTGAACATTGTCGCCCGTTGGCTAGGCTCTGCCCATGATAGCAACATACTTAAAAATTCAAAAATTTTTTCAATGTTTGAACGCGGTGATTTCAGTGACAGCTTTATAGTTGCTGACAGTGGCTACCCGGAAAAACACTTCATAATGACCCCTTATTGGATCCGAAAACTCCTGAGGAAATTCTTTATAACGAGTCTCAAATCAGCACGCGTAACCGTGTTGAGAGAAATTACGGGGTATGGAAAAGAATATTTCCAATCCTATCTCTTGAAATTAGGTTAAAGTTAGAAAAAAGTCCAACTAATTATTATTGCAACAGCTGTTTTGCACAATGTTTGTTGCATTAACAATGGTGGAATGCCTCCAAGCCTACCTGATCATATTGACGAAGCTCTTAACAATGTAAACACAGTTCCTTGTAGTAGACCAAGGGACACAGGGGCAGACAACACGGAGCGACAGAATTTAATTACAGAATATTTTAAAAATCTACAATAATAATCTGTATGTAAAATAAACGAAAGGTTAAATAATTAAATTTTATTTGCAGTTTTATGTAATCGAAAACATTTAAGATAAAAAACACCCAAGGAACAATATTGAATTAACTAAAACATTTTATTTAATAACAATTAATATTACATTAAAAATAAACTCGATTTAATAATTCATATCATATAAAACAAAATAGGTATAAACGTAAAATAAAACAAAAACGGAATGGATTGTTTTAACTTAAATTTTCTACTCAGTGAAGTGAAAAATTAAAAAAAAGTTATTGTAAAAATAAATGTAGGCTAAAATATAAGGCACTTTGAAGCAAAGTATCGTAAGTTTTATTTCTTGTGGTGATGTTTTCCGGAAGAAATTCATATACATATGTATCATTTGATACACCAAATTTTTATAGCTTTTATCGACCTTTTTCTGAGAAAGTAATATTAACGGTCTGGACCATAATATTAAAAAAAAATTTAATCATTCAATTCTAATTTATTTTTATAGTTATATTTTATATATTGGTCCAGACAATTAATATATTCCGCAAGATAATAATTGCTTTACTAATTTACAAATTTCCATCTATGTACATAGTTGTTAACTTTTTCTGCAGTATCTCCATTTCGCCTTTTCGATATCTAGCTTAGTTTTGTTTCTGTTAGATCATTTAACACTGCCTGTTTTCTTAAACAGTCCATTTCCATTTCAATTTTTGTAAATTTTTCCTCCCCAACTTTTATCCAAACATCTTTAGTTTTTTTTTTTAAAGCGCACTATGGGCAGGCGTTTTTAAGGACTTTGGAGTATATTTTACCCATGGACTATTTTCAACTGGAAAGAAAAGTTTAAATAAATACAACAGAGATAATATATATAAGTAAGTTCATATTTACCTGATTTAGTTTTGATGCCACTGACGTTATGATCAGCTTGATGATCTTGAATTTGTGATTCATCATTTTCACCTGCAAAAAATTTAAGTAGAAGACGGTGTAGCCATGTAATAAAATAGATACAATTTTTATGAATGAATTTTGTGTTTTTATATGTATACTTACATATTTCTATGATATCGTCGTCATAGATTGATTCCATGCCAAAAATTTGCTCCGGCTGATACAGATACATATGTGTAAGAAATTAATCATATCAAAACATAAGGAGAATATAAAGAAACATTCAACTAATATTAATCTCTAATTATTACTTATATCAATATATAAAAAACATTTAATTTATAAGCTAATATATTATATTTAATGAGCGCACTATTTAATAATTAAAATATGATATACAGATTTAAAGTAAAACAAAAGAATATACAACTAATTACACTGCTCAGCAAAAAATAATTTTTTGTCTCTCCTTTAAATAAAACTATGTCGACTATATGGATGTTGATGCGCTAAACTCAAATCCGTTTTCGTTTTTTTCCATCAGGTCGGGTTTTTTTTATGGGCATGGCAAATTTTTTCCTCTAAATTAGTCAGGTACGGGGACATATTTCACCCTAACTCGAGAACGACTCATCCGAACTCTAGAACGAGTCATCCGATTTTCAAAAGTAAGACACCAGAAGATGTGTAATAAAATTGTATTTATTTTAGTCGAATATAATTTTCCTCTATCTCTTATCTTTTTGGAATTATTCAGAAATTAATGGAAAAAAAACTATTTTTCGTGCAAAATTCGTAATTTTTTTAGTTTAAAAATGGATTTAAAAAACATAAAGCAAATATTCAACATTTTGCACATTTTTCTGAGAGCTACATATCGTAAAAATAAAATAAGTTATAAACCATAAAAATCGGTTGTGGATTTTATTGTCAATTTACCGCAGGTATCCAATACTGTAATGCAACCAACATTACATATGACGATAGAATTTCGCTGCTTGTAGCGCCCACTCCGACGTCAGCCTTATTGATGTTTTGTTTGCTGTATTACACATATTTGATCAATACCTGGGGTAAATTAGCAATAAAATCCAAATTTTTTAACAGATTTTTTGGTCTATGCCATATTTTATTTTTAAGATATGTAGCTTTCAGAAAAATGTGCAAAATGTTGAATATTTGCTTTATGTTTTTTTAGTTCGATTTTTAAACTAACAAAAAATACGAATTTTGCACGAAAAAAAAATATTTTTCTTCATTAATTTCTGAATAATTTCGAAACGATAAGAGATAAATAAAAATTGTTTTCGACTTAAATATATTTAATTTTATTACACATCTTCTGGTGTTTTATTTTTGAAAATCGAATGACTCGTTAGGGTGAAATATGTCCCCGTACCTGACTAATTTAAGGGAAAAAATTTGCCACGCCTATAAAAAGAAATACCGACCAGATGGAAAGAAACCGAAAACGGATTTGAGTTTAGTCTGAGCACACAACGCCCCTGTTATTAAGTCACCCTCGCGACGACAAACGCTGTTATCTTTGTATTCTGTATTGTATTTGTTGCCACCCTTTCCCAAAATTTAGCAACATTTGATCTCTTTGTAGAATGATAATTTTTTAACCATTTAAATATTTGTTTGTCATTTTTATTAATCATCATGCAGTTTCAAAAAAGCAGCGAACATGCGCTGTTTTCAAATTCGGTGGTTGATGTTTTCACTCAGCTGACACAATGCTTCGATGTTGTTAGCAAACTCGAGTGTCCCGATCCAGAAATATGGAAACGTTACATGAGACGTTTTGCTAAAACAATCGTTAAAGTATTAATAGCTTATGCCGATATTGTTAAACAGGAATTTCCCGAACATATGAAAGATGAACGAATTGTAAGTATATAATGAATTATTTCTAAACAAACAGAATGAGAAATATAAATGGATATATAATTGATTTGAATTTAAATAAAAAAAAAAAAAAAAAAAAAAAAAAACAACTGTCTACCTTCTCATCTTTCCTAATCTGTCCCCTCAATACTATCCCCTCGTTTTCAGTTCCAGCGCAATGCATTGCATATATAGGGGACATCCCCTGAGTGCTGGTCCTACTCCTAAAAAAAAAACAAAAAAAAAAAATAAAAATAATTTTTGTTCAATATTTTCTTTGACTGTTTTTGTGGTAGTACACATGTATGTGGGACATACAAACATATGTATTTATATTTGCAGGCGTGCATACTAATGAACAATATCCAACAACTACGTGTGCAGTTGGAGAAAATGTTTGAATCCATGGGTGGCGATAAATTAGAAGAAGATGCGGCAAACATACTTAAAGAGCTCCAACAAAATCTTAACTCCGCTCTAGATGATTTGGCTTACCTCTTTGCCATAAGGTAAGATGATGTAAAAGTATTCGCTTAGATCTAAGGTCGAAGAATTTGATCTGCGCATCTATAAAAAAGAAACATTTCTGTATAGTTCTATACACGACATAACCTCATTAATCGACCCTACAATAATACGTTTGAATCGCATTAGATTTAGTTTCATTAATAGGGTATTACATTATCATTCCATATTTCTGGTTATCTTTAGTAACACCGTATACATGTGTAACGTATTTTGAAAGCACATATCTTTGTCAGCCTTAGTGCATGGTTGTGTTAGTTATTGTCGGCCTGTTTCATTGACGATGGCATAGCCACCGTTGACTGAACATAGCTGCCAACTCTTATACACTATGCACTAACAGTAGCCCTGTAGCAAAAAATTATCCGGCTATGTAAAGGATCTTCTCATATTTCTTCATCTGCCGTCTCAATGCTATCCCCTCGTTTCTAGTTCCGGCGCAATGCACGGCACTTATAGTGTTCATACCGTATGAATTTCTCAAGTTATAAAAAATATATAAAACAAGTAAAAACGCTTTATTCGACACCTTTGTCATAAAACTCTAAAAATAAATGCTTGGGATAATTATATACAAAATTAAAATTTATTTTTTTTGATAGGGTCATTTAGAGGGCAAAGGGGGAGAGGGGGTAGAGCAGCAACAGGCAGTCATAAAACTCTAAAGATAAATGCTTGGGATGATTATATACAAAATTTAAAAAAAAAATTTTTTTGGCAGGGTCATTTAGGGGGCAAAGGAAGAGGGGGGGGGGGATGTAGGGCAGAAATCGGCAGTCATAAAACTCTAAAGATAAATGCTTGGGATGATTATATACAAAATTTAAAAAAAATTTTTTTTTTTGTAGGGTCATTTAGGGGGCAAAGAAAGAGGGTGGGGGGGTAGGGCAGAAATCGGCAGTCATAAAACTCTAAAGATAAATGCTTGGGATGATTATATACAAAATTTAAAAAAAAAATTTTTTTTTGGTAGGGTCATTTAGGGGGAGAAGGGAAGGGGGGGGGGGGGGTAAGGCAGAGTAGTACCAGGTTTCGTCATTAAAGCTTAAAAGTGTTATTTTTAAGGAATGTAGGCTTAAGTAAAACACTTTGTTAACTTTTTATGCTATTTTTGCCTATAATAACGCCCACTGAAGTGGGCGGGGTCAAAAAATATTTTTATTTTATTTAATGGCTCCAAGTTTAAGGCGTTGGACCGTATTTGACATAAAAATATATCATTTGCTTAACAAAATAACCAAAAAACTTTAAAAATTATGTTGTTTTTCCTGGGTTGGTTTAGTTCTTCTTAGGGGAACTTTTTTCCCTCTTGCCCGATTTAGCCCATCTTCGAACTTAACCTGCTCTAAGCTTTATATATTTATGCCAAATTTCAAGAGTCTAGCTCTTTTCGTTTGGACTGAATCGTGATTTCCACTGACGGACGGACGGACGGACATGCTCAGATCGTCTTAGATTTCATCACTGATCAAGAATATATATACTTTATGGGGTCTGAGATGGATATTTCGATGCGATACAAACGGAATGACAAAGTGAATATACCCTCCAAATTCTTTTTTGGAGGGTATAAAAATTTAAAAATTATGTTTTTTGTTAGAGGTTGGTTTACGTTTTCTTTGGGGAACTTTTTTCCCTCTTGTCCATTTCCGAACTGGACCTGTGCTATCCTTCAAGATATATTTGTACCAAGTTTCAAAGGTCTAGTTCTTTTCGTTTGGTCTGAATCGTGATTTCTAAAGACGGATGGATGAACATGGTCAGACCGTCTCAGATTTCATCACTAATCAAGAGTAGATAAACTTTATGGGGTCTCAGATGTATATTTCGCTGCTAATACTAATTCTTTTTTGGAGGGTATAAAAACAATAACATAACAAAAACAATTCTTATATAAATGAAATTTATTTGTTGGTGGTTAAGCAATGTCTATATGCATTTCATTGGTGCTTTACCAAATCGTCAGTAGACTTTAACCACAGTTTTGAAAAGTTAAAAACGTCTTATCTTAGGCATATACTTCCGAAAACCATCTGAGAATTTCAAAAATATTTTCAAAAATAACAACAGAATAAGAACAGTAGGCCTTGAAATGCATATAGACATTGCTTAACCACCAACAAATAAATTTCATTTATATATAATAGTATTGTGACAACAATGTGTCAAATAAAAATTTCATAACAAAACAATTCTTGAAATAATCAATCAGAAATTGTTAAATATTTATTAATAAAACGGATGTCAGACCTTTCTATTACATATGTAATTGTTTACAAAAATCTCCTGAATGAGTCTTCTAAAAATATTATTTGAGTAGTTTGTTTTAATAAAAATTTGCCCTAGCAAATGCTTTTATTTCTTGTAGATGGTAAGATGTCTTTAATAGAGAATACCCAATTTCTCAGTTTTTTTTCTGATTGTTTTCTCTGAGCATATTAAATCTTCCATTAACCCCTCAGATCTCTGCTTTTAGTTTTGTAGGAGCCTAATAGTTTTGGTTTGCACTGTCAGAGCCATTCCGTGAAAGTTTAGCACTGAATACTACAAAAAACTTTATTACTAAATTTCTTAGCTTCTGTTTTTCTGCTATCCAAAAAAATCTGTTACACATTTTGTACATACTACTAAATTCTGTTGAATCATTTTTGTAGTTTTTTCGCTTATAACGTTTTTATACCCTCCAAAAAAGATTTTGGAGGGTATATTCACTTTATCATTCCGTTTGTAACGCATCGAATGACCCCGCCCACTTCAGTGGGCGTTATTATAGGCAAAAATAGCATAAAAAGTTAACAAATTGTTTTACTTAAGCCTACATTCCTTAAAAATAACACTTTTAAGCTTTAATGACGAAGCTGAGACGAAACCTGGTACTACTCTGCCCTACCCCCTCCTTCCGCTTCTCCCCCTAAATGACCCTACCAAAAAAAAAAATTTTTTTTAATTTTGTATATAATCATCTCAAGCATTTATCTTTAGAGTTTTATGACTGCCGATTTCTGCCCTACCCCTCCCCCCACTCTTCCTTTGCCCCCTAAATGACCCTACCAAAAAAAAATTTTTTTTTTAATTTTGTATATAATCATCTCAAGCATTTATCTTTAGAGTTTTATGACTGCCGATTTCTGCCCTACCCCTCCCCCCACTCTTCCTTTGCCCCCTAAATGACCCTACCAAAAAAAAAATTTTTTTTTTAATTTTGTATATAACCCTTTCGGCCACGCTCCTGAACCAACTGTCGGAGAAATTTTTTTTTATGATTTCCTTGGTTAGTATATCTAAATTAAGGATTTTTGAAGATTTCGGACTTCTGGAGTTATCGGGTCACTAGATATTGGAAGTTGCTTATAAGCAACTTTGGGCCGTTGAGGAACTATTTAATGGCAATGAAAAAATAATATTTTTTTTATTATTTATTTATTAATCAAGAATCCTTTTTGGTATTATAATAAACTAGGTATGATATTCTACAAAACAATTTTTACTGGTATTGCAACATAGGTGAACACCACATTTTACACATTTTGAGAGCGGTGTTCCCGTCTTGCATAGGCGGCATCGGCCTTTTCCTCCCCATTCCAACCAATGGCCGCTTTTATCGTATCTCTTCGAATTCGGAGGATCATGATTAATTATATGGCGCTTGGAACTGGAACTAGACGAAAGAGAAGACGGAGACGACTGTGCTGAACTTATTTCCTCTTGTTCGAAAGTATTTCCACTGGGTCGTCCTCTTTTCCTTTGTACTGAACCCGAGGATGATGATGCAGCATTTAGCAACTCATTCGCTATTTCCATTTGAAATTTTATTAGTGGAATATGTTTTGCGTTCGGGTCCACCATTTTGAGGTGCTTGCGATACAAAAGCCTCGAATTGGTTACTGCCGTTCCCAAAGCCCAGTAAAATATTCGCATGTACCATTTAGCAGACTGATGATTAATTTTATAAAGCTCCATTAGCATGTCAGAGAGATCAACTTTTGGATCAAATTGTTTTTTCCTCCATCGCAACGTAGACAATTCTACTTTTTCCGCCACAAAGCACTCAGGCCTCTCTGGATACTCTTCGGCATTCTCTTCAGTGGCGATAACTTCTAGTAAGTCAATCTCGATTTCCTCACCTTTCTCCAAAATTTCTTTTAACCCTTTCTCCAAAAATTCTGCCTCAATCAAACTTCACGGCAGCCTCTATATTTGCTTCACAAAGTCCTTTGCGTGGTTTGGACATGCCTGCGATATCAATGTTTTTACTACCACCGTTGCCCAAAGTTGCTTATAAGCAACTTCAATAAACAAAAAAATATTGCTCCGTAACAATGCAACTTTTTTAACTTCTTTTTTTTTAACTTTTTATTACAACTTTAATTGTTAAAACTGCGTACTTATTTTTTAAAATTATATTTTCTAAGTATTTTTATTTATTTTTTACTTTTTGCACTAAAATTTCAACACCTGCGTTTTCCTGGACTTCACACCAAAGAATGAATTGTATTTATGTTGATCGCGACGCTGCTGCTACTTTTTTGTTGTTTTTTAGTTCTAAGAACTATAATCAACCAACTCTATGTGCACTTTCATGAGTTAGTTACAATTGATTGAAATAAAACGGTACCTATAAATCAAAGTTGCTTATAAGCAACTTTGGGGGCGAAAGGGATAATCATCCCAAGCATTTATCTTTAGAGTTTTATGACTGCCGATTTCTGCCCTACCTCCCCCCCCTCTTCCTTTGCCCCCTAAATGACCCTACCAAAATTTTTTTTTTTAATTTTGTATATAATCATCCCAAGCATTTATCGTTTGAGTTTTATGACTGCCTGTTGCTGCCCTACCCCCTCTCCCCCTTTGCCCTCTAAATGACCCTATCAAAAAAAATAAATTTTAATTTTGTATATAATTATCCCAAGCATTTATTTTTAGAGTTTTATGACAAAGGTGAAATGTTTCCCCCACAGCCCTTGCCAGAGCGACCCCGCCAAAATACAGTTTTTATACCCTCCAAAGAGAATTGTGATGAAGCCTAAGACGGTCTAGCAATGCCCATACGTTCGTCTGTGGAAAACATGATATTGTATAATTTTGAACCCCGCCCCCTTTAGTGGGCGTTGACGTACGATATTATATAAAGGCACTCTGTCCCACCAAGGTAAACATTTCAAATTCACTTACTAAATATTTGGAGGGTATTTAAGATTCGACCCGGACGAATGTAACGTTTTTACTTGTTTTATTTTCATTCTAAACTCAGTTTTGTATTATGTATTAACATTCTCCGTCGCTGTAAGCGTACAGCGAAAGAATATAAATATAATAAAACTAATGGACTACTATACATTTTGTTATTTTCAAACTTCAGAACTACGTTGGCATAGCGTAGATTTGTAAAATTTAAGCCACGACAAGTAACATAGAAGGGCAAAAGGGGATATAGGGAAGATGAGGAACCGGGTACTGCATTTCCCTTTCATGCATTTCAGTGAGCTCATCTAATTTGGAATCCAAATTGGTGTGGGGTGCTAAGAGCTTCTTAACCTAGTATTGTTTATCATTTGCATTAATATTACCAAGCATGGCATATGAATTATGTAGCGTAGTGACTAGAGTTTCGTGCCCATGGATAGTTAGTATATTTCCCTTGATGAAACATGTAGGTTTCATGGACAGGATGCCAGAATCACTAACGTATAGGTGCATCGTTTCAATGTTTCAGACTGCAGGTAGGTACAATGAATATATTGCTGCATAAAGTTAAAAGTTGACAGTGTTTAGAGCAACAATGGAAACCCTTTTTTGAGCGTGACCGTATTCAAATTGCATAGAGGTTTTGTTGTCGAACATAGCAAACTCAATGTCAAGTGTTCATCTCGGTGGTCGCTCACAGCCAGATATTCAATATTGGTTTTTATAGCAATAGCCATATTGTTCACATTTGCAGGTATAGGGATAATCTTGAAGAGCTAAAAATGTGTCTGATAACACTCCCTTGTGTAATCATGGAAACTAAGTATCGTCCAGTGGTATGCACGACCCATGGGAAGAAAATCAATACTGCCCAGGCCCTATGCGCTTGGTGCTCATTTGTTTTTGTATAAGCGCTTTGCTATAGGCTGTGTATTTTAATACTCCCTTGCAGCATCCAGCACTAGCAATACGAAATACACAAACAACTTTGTCTTAAATTATGTATGAATTTTTATTAGTCAAACATTCTTATGTAAATTGTTAATTTTTACAACGGGCTTAAGTTCGAATCTGCAAGACTGCTAATCATTTTTTTATTATTTTATTAATAAATGAATTTGTTCAAATTATATTTATTATTTATATTAAGATTGGAATATTAAGAATATTTTCAATAATCATCAAACCAGCGGAACGGATCAGTACCAAAAAGGTAATAACTTAAAAATATGAATGTGGGAACTTCTCATATTCAATTTTCGTTAATAACATTGGTTAAATAGTTGATATTCCTACTAACTAGCACCGAATGCAAAAGTGGAAAAATTGAACAAAGAACGCTGATGAGATGGCGTAGCGGCCTCGAAAACAGTACTGATCCGTTCTGCTGGTTTGATGATTATTGAAAATATTCTTAATATTCCAATCTTAATATAAAAACTAATAAATAGAATTTGAACAAATTAATTTATTAATAATATAATAAAAAAATGATTTGCAGTCTTGCAGATTCGCACTTAAGCCCGTTGAAAAAATTAACAACTTTGTCTTAATTTTTTTTTGTTCTTCATTGTATAAAAGCAAGTGGAAAGCAACAACACTTTCGAAACGCTTGCTGGTAAACATTAAGACAGCGATCATCAGTGAAGATTTGGATTTTGTTTAGCGTATGATATCGCTTTGTATGTATTTGTTTTTACAACAAAAAATATTGAATAAAATGATTCTTTTGTCTAATTTTTTTAACCTTTTTTCTTTAATAAATAATATATTTGTTTGAGTCTTGAGGTTAATTTATATTAATATTTGATATTCGATATTTCGCTAACCATCGGTTAGCTTCTTCAGGAAATTATTTAGTTTTGTCAAAAATTTTCTTTTCAATTAGTATATACAAAATTTTTTTAACAACATCAAGACTCAAACAAATATATTATTTATATTGAATAAAAATTAGTTTTTCTTTCAATGTATAGGTGTTTACTCTTCCATAGTCAGTGTTCATACATACGAGTCATGTCTTATTGACAAGATTCTTACTTTTTCTTCTTTGAACTTGCATTCGTGTTCACACAATTCATGTCTTGTTGACGACATGTACATATAGTTGTATTCATGTACTTATGGTTGTGTGCTTTACGAATGAGAAAGCAAAACGTACTGACAGTACATGCGCATGAGTACTCGTTACTTTTCCCTTCTCCCCTCTCGCCAACAAAGTCGCAATCATGTCAGTAAAACATGACTGGTATGAACACAGCCATAAGGAACTTTTGGGCACAGTTGATTTAAATGGTTTGCAACCTTTTTATACCCTTCACAAAAAAGTGAAAGGGTATATATAGGTTTGTCATTCCGTGTGTAATTTCTTCGATACGCACATGGGACCCCATAAAGTATATATATATTCTGGATCCTTATGAATAGCGATGACGATTGAGCGATGCCCGTCTGTACGTAAATCGGTTTTCCCAAGCCCCCAGAAGAGCTAGAGACTTCGTTCTTGTACCGTTGGATTGGAAATGAACCTAAATAGAGTGCTTTTGAAATCCAGAAAGATCCGAAGTATGGTTCCAGAGCTGGGAAGCTTACACTTATTTCTCGACGCAAAATTTATACCAAAAATCGATAATATTGTTAAAAATTTAAAGTTTTTCTTTAACAAAACCTCTTCATACGTCATGAAGATTTGTATTGGCCAAAAAAAAAATTTGTTAATTCAAAGTGTGCTTCCAGGGGTGGGAAAATGAATTTTTTTATACATGAAAGTAATCAAACAGGCAACTGATGTAGTTTTTTTGTTTTTTGCTAACTAAAACTGTCTTATAATTTAGAAAGAACAAAATTGGTATCAAAAATAAAAAATAAAATTTCGAATACAGGGATGCACAAGTGCAATATATAATAGTACATAAAAGTTACCAAAATGTTTAAAAATTTGAAATTTTTCTTAAAAAAAATTACTTTATAACTCATGAAGCGTTGCACTGATAAAAAAACAACAAAAATGAAATTTCGCTTCCAGAGTTGGGAATATTAAAGTTTTTTTTGGTACATGAAATATTTTGTAGTACATGCAATAACCAAACTGGTTGCAAAATTTTAGGTTTTTTTAAACAAAACTACTTTTTACCTCATGAAGATTTGCATTGATAAAATTATTTTAAAAAATTAAAATTTCGCTTCCAGGGTTCTGAAATTGAAATTTTTTTATACATAAAAGTAACCAAAAAGCCTATTGACGTTGCTTGTTTTTGTAACTAAAACTATTTTATATTTTAGGAAGAACAAACTTGGTATCAAAAGTTTCCAAAAAAATCAAAATTTCGAATCCAGGGTTGGACAAGTGCAACATATTTTAGTTCATGAAAGTGACCAAAATGGTTCAAAACTTTAAATTTTTTTTAAATAATACTACTTTATATTTCATAAAGAGTTGGATTAGTAAAAACAACAAAAAAATTAAAATATCACTTCCAGGGTTGGGAAGTTTAAAGTTTTTTTGATACATACAATATATTGTAGTACATGAAAGTGACTAAAATGGTTCAAAATTTTAAGTTTTTCTCAAATAAAATGAATTTAGACCTAGTAAAGACTCGGATTGGTAAAAAATTTAAATTTCGCTTCCAGGGCTGGGAAATTTAAATTTTTTTTATACATAAAAGTAACCAAAAAGGCAGCTAACGTCGGTTTTTTACTAATTAAAACCATTTTTTAGTTCAGGAAAAATAAAATTGGTATCAAAAATTAAAAAAATCAAAATTTAGATCCCAGAGTTGGATAACTGCAATATTTTGTAGTACATGAAAGTGACCAAAATGACAACAAATATTAAGTTTTTCTTAAATAAAACTATTTCATGCCTCATTAAGAGTTGCATTAGTAAACAAAAATTAAAATTTGGTTTCCAGGGTTGGGAAATTGAAATATATTTTCTGCATAAAAGTAACCAACATGTCAATTGGCGCTGTTTTTCTTTTTTTGCTAATTAAAACTGCTTTTATAATTCAGGAAGAACAAATTGGTATTAAAATCAAAATTTCGACTCCAGGGTTGGACAAATTAAATATTTTATAATACATGAAAGTGACCAAATAATTTAAAAATTTTAATTTTTTTGTCAAGTAAAACTATGTTACACCTCAATAAGAATTGCATTGGTAAAAGAATAGAAATTCGCTTCCAGAGTTGGAAAATCGAAATATTTTTGGTACATAAAAGTTCCCACATAAATCCCACATTTTGTGTTTTTAGTGATTTAAACCTATTTTATAATTAAAAAAAATTAAATTAGTATTAAAATATTAAAAATTCGGTTCCAGGGTTGGAAAATCTAAATTTTTTGGTACAAACATTTTGTACCCACATAAATTCCTAATTTTGGTTTTATTCAGTGAATTAAACCCATTTTATAATTCGCTAAGAATTAAATTGGGAGTAAAAATTTTAAAAACTAAAAATTCGGTTCAAAGGTTGGAAAATCGAAATTTTTTAGTACATAAAAGTAGCCATATAAGTTCCTAATTTTGTTTTTTTGTGAATGAAATCTCTTTTATACTTCGGGAAGAGTTAAACTGGTATTAAAAACCAAAAAAAAAATTAAAATCCAATTTCAGGGTTGGAATATCGACATATTTTAATTCATAAAAGTTTATTTATTTATTTATGTCAGCAGATTTTACATCCTTACTGACTAACATTAATAACAAAGTTTACTTATATATGTACATAGAACAATATATAGTAAAACGAATAAGTTTTTAAACAAAATAAGATTTTTAACATATAATATCTAACAAAAGGAATCCAGTATTTAAATATAAGGTTAATTTTCTCTTCAGTATTATATTACTCTCAGACATTTCGATCATATGGTAGCATTTATTGAAGTTTTCACATGCACGACGGAAGGAGTCATTATTGGCATATATAGAACGATAATATTTAAGTAACAGGAGTTTAAAATTACGTGAAGGTCTAATACGAACGTTGAAGCAAATTCGACTAAGCAAGAATTTCGAATCAACTTCACCACGAATCAGACCCAATATAAACAATGTGCTCAGCATTAGTGGTCTTCTTTTTAAAGTTGGCAGTTTTATCAGAGCGAGTCTACTTTGATACGGCGGCAAGACATATGTGTTCCAGCCAAGACCACGGAGGCAGAAAATCAAAAATTGTTTTTGTACTGATTCAATATTATTTATATGAATAGAATAACAACGATCCCTAACAGTTGACCCGTACTTAAGAATTGGTCGAACAAGAGAGGTATATAAAAGCTTTGTAGTGTAAGGATCACGAAATTCCTTTGACCAGCGTTTCATAAAGCCAAGTATCCCGTAAGCTTTATTTACCATCATTGAAATGTTATCACGAAAGTTGAGCCTGTGATCCAACAGTACGCCAACATCCATTATTGATTGAACTTTGCTTAAAACAGCAGTATCAATATGATATAGAGTCTCTATCAGACGATGTCTAAAAAATGAAATGTGTTTTCACTTTTTTATATTTAATTCCAGTAAATTGAATTTACACCATTGAAAACAATTTTTTAAGTCACCACATAATAAATTATAACCGTCGATATCATTAAATGAGTTAAAACTTTTAACATCATCAGCATACATCAATACCTTGGAGTTCAAAGCAACAGTTGGTAAATCATTAATGAAAAGTGTGAACAAAATGGGACCCAAGTGACTGCCCTGTGGAACACCAGAATTTACTTGAATGATCTTCGACATAACATTTCCAAACTTTACTTGTTGGGTTCTTTGTGATAGGTAAGAATTTAACCATTTTACAACAGAGTCACTAAAGCCCAAAAGTAGTAATTTTTGTAATAAAAGGTTATGATTTACAAAACAGCTTATGTATATTATTTGCTTGTATATTCCTCCCAACTCGCAATATTCTATCTATGAGGATTACCTAAAAGCTATAAATGTTATTGCAGATAAAGTAAATTCAAATGATATTATACTTGTGCTGGGAGATTTTAATATGCCAAATGTGTCCTGGAAATCTGTGCCTGATTGTAATTATTTGTCACCTCTTCAATCTTCGGAATTATCGCAGTATTTCATTAACAGTTTACTGGAGTGCTGCCTTTTTCAAATCAACTGCATCACAAATACTTCTGATAAATTGTTAGACCTTGTATTTGTTAATGAACCGTCAGACTTTTCGATATCGCAGCATCCCCCGCTTTCAAATCCTGAGGATAGTTATCATCCTACGATTGAATTAACTTATATCTACCAACCTCATCGACGGTCAAATACATCTCAGCAAAATAAAATTTTTCGTTTTAAGTCAACAAATTACATTAAACTTCAACGTGAACTCTCTCAAATCGACTGGTTAAATGAATTATCTTATGGCAATGATTTAGACAAAAGTATCGAAAAATTTTACCAGATACTACACAAATGCTTCCTATCTTCAATACCTCGAGTACTACCTGCCCCCTGCCATAGTCCACCTTGGAACACTAAACAACTTTCAAGACTTAAAAACCGCAAGAGCAAACTATTTAAAAAGTACAAGCAAAATGCATCTCAACTAAATTATTCCATGTACTCCTCACCAAGATCTGCATATACCATTGCTAATCAACTGGCTTATAGTGCTTATTTAAACAGGATAAAAAATAACCTAAAAATGATCCCAAATCTTTTTATAAGTTTGTCAACTCGAAGATTTCCCTTCTGTTATGAAGTTTAAAGATTATGAGTCGTCAGATGATAAAGTTATAAGTAATATGTTTGCTGAATTTTTTGCATCAACCTATTCTTCGTCTACGTTTAGCAATATAGAGCAGTATTCTTACTATATCCCTGAATCAGTGAATTTTAATGTACCCCGTATTGAGCAGCAAACTGTTTTGACTTATATGAAAAATCTAAAACTTTCGTATGATCCCGGTCCTGATGGTATTCCTAGTAGTATTTTAAAATACTGTCCTCATTTACTAAGCACTCCATTGACCTATTTATTCAACAAATCACTCAAATTGAGTTACTTTCCTCCAATTTGGAAGAAATCGTTCATCATTCCGCTATTCAAATCTGGATCTAAAGCTGATATATCCAAGTATAGAGGTATAGATAAACTGAACGCTATACCAAAGTTGTTTGAGCAACTCTTATGCGATACATTGTCTTATCAAGCAACGTCTATCCTTTCTTCTGCGCAGCATGGTTTCTGTAAAGGTCGATCAACTATTACGAATCTCTTAGAATTAACAACCTTAGTTAACGATGGATTTGTCACTGGCAAACAAACAGATGTCATCTATTTTGATTTTAGTAAGGCCTTTGATAAGGTGAATCACAACTTACTTATTCATAAGCTTGATCGAATTGGATTTGGAACGTCTCTAATAAAATGGATCGAATCTTATTTGAAGAACAGAATGCAGTGTGTCAAGTTCCGCAATATGCTCTCTACTGATATAAATGTTATATCAGGTGTGCCTCAGGGTAGTCATCTCGGCCCACTTTTATTTACTTTATTTATTAATGATCTTCCATCCGTTGTTGAAAACTCAAATATACTAATGTATGCAGATGACGTAAAGTTATTCTTATCGCTTGATTCTATTGATCAACAGTTGCGTCTCCAAGCTGACATTGTACACTTAACCGCTTGGTGCGCTAATAATTTAATGGACCTAAATGTGAAAAAGTGCAAATATATGATTTTCTCAAGATCCACACCAATCAATGGACTCTATAAAATGAATAATGCTGTTCTTGACCTAGTGGATTCATTTAATGACTTGGGAGTTATTTTAGATAAAAAATTGGACTTCAGGTGCCATATAACCTCGACGATTAACAAAGCTACTGGTGTTCTGGGTTTTATTAAACGCTGGGCTAAGGAGTTCTCTGACCCTTATACAACCAAGATGTTATTTACTACTTTAGTTCGCCCAATACTTGAATACGGATCTGTTGTATGGGACCCACAATATCTTTCACATTCAAATAAAATAGAGTGAGTACAAGTGCAATTCTTATTATTTTGTCTTCGTGGTCTTCCTTGGAACTTTAATATGAGATTACCATCTTACGAGAGACGCCTAGGACTTATTAAGCTTCCAACCTTAAGGAGCCGTCGACAAATGCTAAATGTTACCTTTCTACTGAAATTAATAAACGGCTGCGTCACATCTCAATTTCTCCTGAGCAAAATAAACTTGAATATACCCAATCGTCCAACAAGGTATTATAGCTTCTTGAGAATTAAGTTTTACACTACAAACTATAGTAACTTCGATCCCTTTCGGAGAATTTGCAGTGATTTTAATAGTCTTTACCTTTGTATCGATTTCAACAAAAGTATTGATGTCGTAAAAAATAATATAATTTTACATCTTAAATCGTTACAAAATTGATTATAAATAAATGTTTAATTTGTTAAATCGACATTTGTGAAAACCATATTTTTTGTTTTTGCTGTAATTTGTCTTGTTACTATTACAACAAAGCTTTATAGATTCCATTTATATATGTATGTAATTATCATTTCTGAAAAATTGTTATATTTTAATTGTATCAGTCTGTAAGGATTAACCCATAGACTAAATAAATAAATAAATAAACAATAAAATATAAATTTACTTTATCAAACGTTTTGCTGAAATCGGTATAAATCGCATCGGATTGCATTTATTTTGTAAAACCTTCATTAACAATTGTGGTGAGTTCTAAAATGTTAGTAACAGTAGAACGAGACTTACGAAAACCACGTTGACAAGGTGATAGAAGAATTTTGATGATATACATTCTCAGTAAGTATTTTTTCGAACAGCTTCGGAATTGCATTAATTTTAGTTAGATACATCAGCTTTACTTCCATTCTTAAATAAAGGAATTATTAACGATTTCTTCCAAATTGGTGGCAAATAACTTGATTTAATAGATAAATTAAATAATGCAGTGAGAGGCGAAGATAATGATGAAGCACAAGTTTTAAGTATACAGGTTGGTATACCGTCAGGACCCGGGCAAAAAGAGTTTTTCAGAGACTTTAAGTTCGAAAGTACAGTATCAGTATTTATGAACGGAAAGTATATCCCAGACGAGTGTGTTATTGTGTACGGATAAGTTGTTGCGATGTCATAAAACTTTGTGGAATATGTGGTTGAAAAAAAAAGCCGCAAATAAATTGCTTATTGAAACATCATCCTCTGCAGTTGATGAGTCATACTTTAAATGCTTTGGGTAACATGAAGAACCACGCTTAGGGTTTATAAATTTATATAAATATTTTGGATTTGTTTTAATAGTACTTCTGATACGGTAACCATGTAATTTGTTATTTTTAATTTTTATGATGAATTATACCTACTTTATATATCAGGAAGAAATAAATTGGTATTAAAAACCAAAAAAATCTAAAAGACGATTCTACGATTGGACAATTAGAACTTTTTGGGGTACATGAAACGGATTTTTTCTTGTTGTTTGTAAATAAAACATATATAATATTTTTGAAAGACGTTCAGAGGTATTAGAAATAAGAAAAGCCAAACATTTAGCTTCCTAGCCGAAAAATTTAAACGAAAAGAATGACATCTGTGAAGGGTATCTAAGATTCGGCACATCCGAATATAGCACTTTTACTTGTTATTATTGCGTTTATCCGTGTTGGCATCTATTCGAGAAGTTTTTTCGTTACGGTTTGCAGAATCTTATTATATTCTATTCGTAAAACCTTCTTTAGCTCTTGAATGTTGCTGATATCATAATATCTTAGTGGTTGCTTCAAAATTGACCAGAGATTTTCAATGGTGCTAACATCGGGACTTTGTGGTGGAGTTTTTAGATATTTTGGACAGTTGTAAAATATCCACAAGCGTGTGTCCATGGCAGTATACTTAGGATCGTAATCTTGTTGGAATATAAAGTTATTTTTGATATCCAACTCTTCAGGACTATCCCCAGATTATTCTCTAATATTTTGATATACATCTTCGAGTCCATTATTCCGTCAATAAAATGTAGATTTCCTGCTCCAGCGGCACTAAAACAGCCCCATACCATAAGCGAAGCTCCACCGTGTTTGAATGAAAGTAAAATATAACTCTTACATAGCCTTGTATTAACTTCCCGCCACATTTTTACTCGTCCGTCAGAAATTTTAACATTAAACTAACATTCATCAGAAAAAATTACCCTGTTCCCTCTTACTAGAATATATTTTTGTGAATAATATCCTTTTCTTTTAATTTACGCTACTAATAAATGGTTTTCGAGCAGCGACTCTGCTTCTGAATCCAAGTTTCGGCACATAATTTCGCACTGTTTGAGGAGTTACTCTAATATTTAAGTATTTGAGTAGGAGCCCTTCAAGTTTAACACCACTTATTGTGTTATCCTTCCTGATCTGATGCAAAAGAAAAGATTGTACTGTTCAATTAAACAAAGATCTGTTTCGATTTCGCTGCTTTTTAGTGACAATGCCTGTTTCTTTGTATGTCTTAATAACATATTGAATTGTAGAATGACTCCTTTTTACAAATTGTTCAATAACTCTTAACGACTTTTCTCCATTATGCAAGTCTGCTATAACTTTTTTCAATTCAGCAGTAAGCTCTTTAGATTTTCGACCCATTGCACTTATTTAAAAAAAACTTAATAACAAATAACTTTGAAAATACTTTTAAGCGCTTGCTCAAGAAATTTTTTTTAAAAAGAATTCAATTATAACTGTAAATTATACAAAAATCATAAAAAAACGGCGCTGCCACTACGAATGCGAAGTTTGCTATCGTTGAAATCGTAATTGTAATTCTTTATAATAATTATACCCATCAAAATTTTTTTTATTTTCACAATTAACTTTCACTATACAGTCTAAGGTAAATGATTTACTATAGATAAATGAAATTTATTATATTTGATATGAATCAAAATTTGTTTGTTGGTTTAGTTTTGTATGAGTTTCAAGGACTATGCTTATTCTGTTGTGATTTTTGAAAATAGTTTGTAATTTACAAATTGTGAATTCTCAGATGGTTTTCAAAAGTATATGTATAAGATAAGAGGTTTTTAACTTTTCAAAACTGTGGTTGAAGTCTACTGATGATTTGGTAAAGCACCAATGAAATGCATATAGACATTGCTTAACCACCAACAAATAAATTTCATTTATATATAGTAGTATTGTGACAACAATGTGTCAAATAAAAAATTTGATAACAGTAAACGATTTACTGAATAGTTCCCAATATATTTTAAGATATTGCGTAAAAACGTATCCTACTAAGGGTGTACGAATATGGGTTTTGCATACTGTATATAGAATTTAAACCGTATGGCTTAGATAAGCACTCCTTAGCAGTCAAACAATCCGATGCGATATGATCGGCGGCGGCGGCTTGGAAAAATAATTATCGGCGGCGGCTGAAATTCGACTCAAAACAACATATCTATAGTTAGCTTTTTTGATATAGAAATATTTTTTAATCAGATTTTTATACTTTACTTGTTAATAAAAAAGCAAATAAATAAAAACTCAGATTAATTGCTCATATAATTAAAAATAGAACATATTTTTACATATATTATTTTCTTTAGTCATTTATACATATGTATGTATTGGTTTAATTATATACACATATATACATATTCATTTGTTTTATTTATTGGTTTAATCTGCATGTCAAAATATGTATATATTTTTAATTTTGCTTAAATATGTTTACAATATCTACATACATACATATATACAAATTCATCTATTTTATTTACTTATTTAATGTGCATGTACTGATTGGTTTGGGTTAAACATGTCTAAACAAACTTCTCTATTTCGAAATTTTTCTTCAAAAAGTTTTAATCTTCTTATGTTTATATAAAACTCTTATAAAACAATATGAGAATTACCAAGTATACAAACACTACAGAGTTAAAAAAAACTCTCATAATGAAGTATCAGAATTACAATGTGTTGTAATGTTTAGGTTAAAAATTTTAAATTTAAAAACTATGTAGTTTTTTTAACAAAAAAAAAAGCAAAAAGTGAATGCGATAGGACTTTTGTTTTAGAAACCTGAAAAAAACTACAACATCAATGAAGAGACATTATTTCTAAAAACTTGTTGTTTGTTATGAGTTAAACATGTCCAAATGAATTTATTTACCTTTTATGCTATATAGTGAAAAAATTTGAAACCTCTTGTGTTTATACAAAACTCTCATAATGAATTATGAGAATTGAAAAATATATAAACACATTTAGGTTAAAAATTTTGAATTTCATAACTATATACATACATATTTCTTTTTTTTAACAAAAATAAAAATAGCTAAAAGTGAAAGATAATGTAAAATACAAACCTGTGGAAATGATGAAGCCGGCCAACTTCAAAACTTTGTCGGCTGAGCTGCCAAAATCGGAGGCGGGGAGTAAGCCGGCTCAGCTTTTAAGCCGATTATAATCGGCTGCGACTTGATTTTATAAATATTGCTCGGCGGCAGTTAGCCGCCGATTTCAAGCCGATCGGCTTGGTTTCCTGTCGTTAGTGTTGTTCTCGCTTTGCTTAATAATATTAATTGGTGAATTTATTCCTGATGTTTGGTTTTTAGTAACAGATGGAAATACTCCTCGTTATCCTTGCTTTAGTTATAGTTAGCCTATTGTTCTGCATAATATAAGATTTTTTGTTTTTATCTCGGACCAGCACTCAGGGGATGACCCCTACATATGCAGTGCATTGCGCCGGTAATAGAAAGGAGGGGATAGTATTGAGGGGACAGATGAAGAGGTAGAAAATTTGTTGTAGCTATTTCAACCTTTTTACTTCGCCGGCTAAATTTTGCTTCAGGTCCGACGAAGGAGGATGCTGCTGTTACTCTGCTTTTTAGTACATGGCCGTGTCAATCGCTGCGAATTATGTTCAGTGACCAGTGCTTTGTCATCACCACTGGGACAGGTTGACAACAACCAACATAACCATCCATCCACTAATGCTGATCAGAAGAATTCAACACAATATTCATTACTCAGCGCGGGATTGAACTCAGGACCCTCCGCTTCATAGTCTCGTGTTCTACTACTTCTGCCAAAATTACTGTTGGGTTGTTAGTGTTAAAGGTCTAACTGAAGAAATATATTTTTAAAGGAGCTATCAATGTATGACTTGTGTTGCTAGTCACCGTTGGGAAGACCACAGTACATTCGTTTCGTTATAATAACAGACCGTTTTAAAATAGATTTCTCCAATATACGCGAGCTGCGGGCGAATTTTTTCTATGTGTATACGTTTGTCTCCATCAGCCGGCTATTATCACCATTTGTGAGACTCATGTGTCTAAAAATGCTGACCCACAGGATTTTTACATAGCTGGGTATTGTCTTCTCTAAAGCAGTGAGTTCATGTATTAGCGTCAGAACTTAGATGCCTTTGGATTAAACCCAAAATAAGGCACATCTTTTGCATTTTGGGTCTCTATAAAGAAGTCAAATCGTGGAAAATGAAAAAAACTATCTACTGCTTCAAGGTCCTTTCCGATTCCATACCAAAGACCTTAGAAAATTACCTGAACAGTGCAATCATTGTTGCTGGTGATTTCAATATTCATAATTCACCTTGGCGTCGCCATTCGAGTCATACAACCTCAGAATGCCATTATGAGGGGTTATTCGCAGAGCATAATCACCTTGCGTACTTAGTGAACGAGCCAACACATATTTCATGTGTTGATGTATACCAACATAATATCCTCGAATCGCACTACGCATTACAGGGAAAATTCGTTCTTTGGCCAGAAGACGCGTATGTGCAAGGTATTTTCTGTCGTATATAGCTCAGAGTAATTCAAATCTAATGTTCATAACGAATTTTTTCTTTATTTTCTTCTCCACAACCAATTTTCCTCCTTCCAATACAATGCTCCAACCAGTAGGGGTTATCCCCTGAGTGCTGGTCTTAAAAAGAAAAAGCATCTGTCATTTTCTTCTTGGCATTAAAACATCTTATTCATGCATAAAATTGTTCACTTGTAGAGTTTTGACGTTGATGTTATTCCCCTATTCCTCTTCCAAATTGAAGTGAGATCGTAATATATAATTTTCCATGTTGCTGTGCCAAATTTTGCTGTCCGTATGCCTTCCAAATCCAATTCTGGGCTTCAATAATCTTGACTGGTGAGGCTATAAGCGCAGTGACATTTGTCAATTATTTCCCCAAAAAAGCGTAACTACTAAATACTAATAAGCAATATTAGGATTCAGATACGAGTTTATTAAGTGAAACAATTTCATACAGTGTCACAAAATCCAATAGCATTGGAGACCATTTAACTCAGTGAACACTTGTCTGAATTAAACAGTTTTTCATTAGTATTTAGCCGTTTCATATTTTTGGACAAGTATTTGTCTAGCGTGACCGTACCTTAATATTAGCGGCAACAGATGCACAGGAATAAAAATTCTACGGAAAACTCTCTTTGAAGCATATTTCACTTCCCTTCTGGATCAATAATCTCACACTGCGATGAGTGTTGAATCTTCTACGATGTCTACTTATCACATCCGGAATATGCGATCAGGGAACCGTTGAGCAACGGGGTCAGCCTCTGTTTTGGCCTCTTCTCAGTATTGTTTTTACGTCGCAAACCGTGGAATGAATTTAAATTTTATTGGCTGAGAATAAACAGCATTCTAGTATTTGTTCTTGTGCTGATTGGGAGTACATGATTCTTCTAATTCTGCAAGTTTGTTGTTTGCTCCTACGAAGATATTCTCATTTGAGCAGTACAATGTCTGACAATAGCCTCTCCTACCGAAGAGACTTCCGTTGACAGATTGGACATTGGACATGTTTGTACGCTGGCGTACATACATCTGTGTTTACAACTAGAAATTATATTGTTTCGAAATAGAACACAAATCAATAAACGATGCGAATTAACAGATATTTGTCTTCCACTTAAAACAACAAAACAATAGTTTATGTATTTACTTTTTAATGTTAATCGAGTTGATTCCTTTTTCTCAAAATTACAAAAAAGGGTATAATTGATTATTGAAGGGTTTTGGCTAGTTCCTTTTGAGCATTGGGGCTCAGATCATTAGAGAGAATTTTTTACAATAACTGAAGATATTATTCAAACTAAAACCCAATTGCACAAGAACTTTAAATAAATATCATAGTTATAACAAAATCTCAATGGTCACTTAAACTTTTTTATTTTCTTATATTACGACTTTTTGGTTGGCTTTTTACCCGCCTCAGCACAATTGAGGGTTCAGATTTCGACTCCGCGCTCATGAGTATTGTGTAGAATTTTTCTGATCAGCATTAGTATATGTTTGTGTTAGTTGTTGTTAGCCTATTTCAGTGATGAAGGCATATCGTTGGTCGCTGAACATGACTGAAAGCGATTGAGACTATCATGTGCTAAAAGCAAAGTAACATCAACCTAATTCGTCGGTCTTGTAGCAAAAAATTGACCGACAAAGTAAAAGGTTGAAATAGGTGCAAGAAATTCTCTATCTTCTCATCTACCTTCATCTGCCCCTCTCAATACTATCCCCTTCTTTCTAGATCCGGCGAAATGCACTAACATTAATGCTTTAACATTATACTATTTTTATCGGTTAAAATTAGCGGGATGTTGCAAGGTGCGCCTTGAAGGTCAACCGTTTTCCATTTTTTGTTATATTGGGTTTAAAAACTTCCTACTGCTTTTGAGACTGTTCCATCATTGCAGTTTATATGACGATAGTTTATTGCATCTCTACAAACAATTTTAATTGCCAGAAGAGATTATACATCGATCGGCCAGATCAAAGGAATGAGAGGACATAAGTACGCACATATTACTAAAAAACTTTTTAAAAAGGGATAATATAATGCCACTTTATCAGGAACAACAAAAATGAATTATTTGGGTAAAAGATTGATTGAGTGAATAATTATTCACATTTATTAAATAATATATGTCTATCGATGAATTTGGATATAATCTCAGAGATAGAAGTGAAATAATTTCAACAAAAATGCACTTAAATTATTGCGGGTCTTTATGGATGCAAACAAGAACATTGATGTCCTTTTGAAAAATAATCAAAATTGTTTCTGATGCTGTAGAGGAAAACGATGCTTTCAATTAACTGTTTCTGCAAATTCAGCTGGTAAAACTACAACGGAGAATAAGCTCTGAGATGAAAAATCTTAATATTCAGTTACAAACATTTAGTAGCAGCTAGGAGAAAAAATTTATAGATTTGAAATGTAAAAATTTAGGTACGCAGATCGATAGTGAATTTTCAAGGCTTTTGCTTGAGATTTGTCGTTTTGCGGTCCTGTTAAAGTCAGGAAAGTTTAGTTTAGTTTATTCGCTTTTACTGAATTTGTACTGTTTTGAAACGTTCACAATATTTTTTTTTGTGGCTAAACGAACATTGATTAACATTGATTTTTTCTCTATGAAAGTCTATATTATCAGCTGCTTATATTAATTTTTAGAAAAATTTAA
>OX637537.1:7322500-7327500 GCA_951800035.1 Linnaemya tessellans | reverse complement strand
AGTAGTGATCCACCATCCATACGTATAATGTTGGATTTAAGTATTTTACTATACAAATCTCCACCTAGTTCAACTTCCACCACATCGTTGCAGTAGAAAGAGGGGTCTGCTAGCGGCAGATTTTCTACTTTTTCCTTGATGGACTCTTTAAACGGTCCGGAATACGGGGTTTTTGGGAACTCTCTGCTGACCAAAAGGTACATCTCGTACTTAATTGTGGATGACATTTTAGGGGTGATGATGGATTTTGTGTATTTTCGCCCTTCAACTTTAAAAGTGGGTAGGTGTGTCCGCTCAACCAATTCATGAGATATGCGGGATGACGTAACACTCGCATTTACGATAGCCCTAAGGGACACGCAGCCGTCGTCGCTCATTATACACACTTGTGCAGTCGGTACCAGTACCCTTTGCAGCGACGTGGGTAGACCAAAGGCCGTGGTTATTTGCTTGGTACTTATAGACCGTCGAGGTGTAGGGACGGGGGGTTGGTTCTTTCGCTGTGAAGAAGTACTTGGACCATCAAGAATATTTTTCAATATGCGCTCTGGTCCATGTAAACTGGAATGATGCATTCCACCACATTTGTTGCATCGGGCCTTGCTCGTGCAGTTCCCAATTAGATGGTTTCGGGCCAAACAATTAATGCAATAGTGCAAACGGAGTGCGGTTTGGTATTTTTCTGATATATTCAGAGAAATGAACCTTTTGCATGTGGGCAACTTGTGGTCTGCTTGACACAATCCACAACCAAAATGACGTCGCGCCTGTTGACGCTGCCCTTGACAGTGTTTCCCATGGGTTTTTGGGGCGTTGTTGCGTTTAGAATGTCTATCTTTGTTGTTGTTAGGTGCCATTATCTGTATAGTGTGATATGAAATATATGGAGATGAATTAGGAAGCAAATGAGATATGAATAGTGTTATTTATAATTATGACGAGTGAATATTTATATATATATATATATATATATATATATATATATATATATATATATATATATGGTTAGTTTATTGGGTGGGTAAAACTACAACTTTGGTTATTGGACGTTTTAAGACTGCAGTCGACGTGCGTAGGTCAACAACTCTACTTAGTCCATCTGAACCAGGGTAAGTGTTAATAACTCGTCCGAGTAGCCATTCGTTAGGAGGTAGGTTGTCCTGTCGAATAACAACAACGTCATCAACCTCAACTTGTCGTTTAGGGTGTTTCCACTTGTATCTTTTATGCAGCTCTTTAAGATATTCATCTTTCCACCGCCTGCAAAAGTTATGATATTGAATCTTTAGTCTTTGCCATCTATTGACTAGCGTAATATTTTCATTACTGCAGTCTGGTTCTGCAGGGGTTAGTATGGGTGAACCTATTAAAAAATGACCGGGAGTTAAAGGGTTAGGATCTTGTGGGCTCTCACTTGACGGGCTTAAAGGTCTTGAGTTGAGGCATCCCTCAATTCTGGCTAAGAGTGTTGCCAATTCTTCGAAGGTATATTTTAGTGTGTATAGTTTCTTCAAGTGTACTTTAAAACTTTTTACGCCAGCTTCCCATAGACCTCCCATATGTGGAGCTCCTGGGGGTATGAAATATCACGTCAAATTTTGGAAGCTAGTATAAGATACCACAGACCCCTTCAATTGTTTCAAAAATTCCTGTCGTTCTTTCTTCAACAATTTTTCTGATCCCACAAAGTTTGTCCCATTGTCAGAGTAAATGGCGACAGGGCATCCCCGCCTCGAAAAAATACGAGCGAATGCTGCCATAAAAGCCTGGGTTGATAGGTCCGATGTAGGCTCCAAATGTATTGCCTTTGTTGCAAAACAAACAAAAACACATACATAACCTTTGTGTACTTTACAATTTCTGCCATTGTAAACCTTAATATCAAATGGCCCGGCAAAGTCAACTCCAACATTATAAAATGGTCTTGTAATTTGGGTGCGTTCTGGCGGCAAAGCTGCCATAAATTGAGTAGTTTGTCGGTTTTTATACCTTGTGCATGGTATGCATTTGTGTACTACTGAGCTTATGAGATTCTGAAGCTTCGGAATCCAATAGCCAGACCTCAATATTCTTAACATAAGCTTATTTCCACCATGTAGTGTTACCATATGCACATGTTGGGTTATCAATTTGGCGAATTGACTTGAATAGGGTAATAAGATTGGGTGTCTTTCTGAATACGACAAACTATTTGAACTAGCTAGTCTGCCGTTCACACGCATGATATTGGAAGAATCTAAAAAGGGGTTTAGGGTCAGTAAATGACTCTTTTTTGAGAGTGGGTGCTGGTTTTTAAGCAAATTGTACTCTTCTTTGAAGTATGTGGACTGACATAAATTAATGATTCTAACTTGTGTTGATTTTATTTCCATCGCATCAAGTTCCATACTAGGGTGGGTTAACACTATCTCAATTCTTTCTTTATTTGATAAAACCTTATTTCTGTCCAATATGATTCTTTCACTTTGGCTTGTCTGATTTCGAGTGCATGAAGTTCGATCAATAAATCGATATATGTACATACGACATTACCCTCAAGGCTTTCGATAATTTAGAAAATCTTAACAAAATGTCTGGGTAAGTATCATTTTTGTTTTCTAAAGGGTTATTAGTGTTAGCCAAAGTGGGGAACGATTGGACTATTTTTGCATCAGCTTGAGTTTCAAATTGTCTTTGTGTTTTCGGCCATTTTGAAGGGGGTTCTTTTAACCAGACTGGACCGTTCCACCATAGTTTATGCTCTTTCAACTCTTCAGCATTACATCCTCGGCTAGCAACATCAGCAGGGTTTTCGTGTGAAGCCACATGATTCCAGTTATCCACTCCTACAGTTTCAAGAATGGTGGAAACTCTGTTTGCCACAAACGTGTTCCATGAGTTGGGTGTTTTACTCAGCCAAGCTAAAACTATAGATGAATCCGTCCAAAAATATGTTTGAAGGTGTGGTAGGTTCAGCTGTATTATTAAATTATGGGTAATATTAGCTAATAATACCGCACCACAGAGCTCCAATTTTGGTAGAGAGACAACCTTAATTGGCGCCACTCTCGTTTTAGCGAGTAGTAGGGTTACGATACAAGATTCATCTGGGAGTGTAATTCGGGCATATATCGCAGCTGAATATGCCTTTTCAGACGCATCTGAAAATCCATGAAATTCAATTTTTGCTGATGGCGTAAAATTAATCCATCTCGGGATTCGAATTTGATCTATGCTGTCATAGAATTGTAAAAATTTGTTCCATTTTATTAGTGTGATTGGGGTTAGACATTCATCCCAAGCTGTGCCATCTTGCCATATTTGCTGCATAATAATTTTAGCAGAAATGACAATCGGTGCCAGCTGGGTCAAATAGACGTGCTATATGGGATAGAACTGTCCGTTTTGTGTATCCTGATTTCCTCTCAATAATTGGAACACTAAAGAAAAACGTATCCTTCCTAGCATTCCATCTTATACCTAATGTCTTTGCATTATTTGAGTCGGGTAGAGTGAGCAAATCAACATCAAGCAAATGTGTTTCGGGTAAACTATTTAATAAATCTTTTTTTTTTTTTTTTTTTTTTTTGTCAAATTTTTTTAACCTTTTTTCTTTAATAAATAATATAGCTCCTAGATTGTATGGGCTACCTAAAATTCATAAAGAGGGATTTCCATTGAGACCTATTTGTTCATTTATAAATTCACCATCTTATGAACTTAGTAGATATATTACAAATATTTTGAAAAAAATCAATGAAAAATCGGTATATAATATAAAGAATTCATTGGATTTAAAAGAGAGATTAAAGAAAATTAAGTTAGACAAAAATGATAGACTTATTTCATTTGATGTAGTGTCTTTGTTTCCAAACGTCCCAATAGACTTAGCTATAAATGCAATAGAGGAAAAGTGGACTTTATTGGAAACATTTACTAAAATAGATAAAAATTTGTTTTGTAGAATTTTAAAATTTTGTATAGATGACAATAGATATTTTAAATATGATGACAAATTTTATTTTCAACAGAAAGGATTACCTATGGGTTCTCCAGCATCACCAGTTGTAGCAGACATTGTTATGGAAGAGTTGTTAAATACATGTATTAACAATCTTGACATTAAACCTAAATTTATTACAAAATATGTAGATGATTTGTTTTGTATTATATCTGAGAATGGAATTGAGGATATGTTAGATACATTAAATAGTTTTAATAGTAATATTACATTTACAATTGAGAAAGAATGTAATTTACAGTTGCCTTATTTAGACACGTTAGTTATGAGGAGAGATAACAATATAGTAATGGATTGGTATCAAAAGCCAACAGCTTCAACTAGGATAATTAATTATTATTCCAAACACAGTAAAAGAATTATAATTAATACAGCAAAAAACTTGATAGAAAAAGTCTTAACAATTAGTGATAGCGTATTCCATATAAAAAATAAGAGAAAAATTAGAGAAATTCTTATTGAGAATGACTTTCCAGAAAAATTAGTTTATAGTTTAATAAATCAATATAAGAAAAGGATTACAAATAATACAAATAATAACACAGAACCAAAATGTTATAAATCATTAATTTACATACCAGAAATGTCAGAAAGATTAGAGAAATCAAATATATTTGATACTCAAAAATATAAAATGGCTTTCAAAACATATAGTACCAACAATAAACTATTTAGTAATATGAAAGATAGAGTGACAAAATGGGATAGATCAAATATAGTTTATAAAATACCATGTAAAGGGAATGGATCTGTCAATTGTAATGAGGTATACATAGGTACAACAAAAAATAAATTAAAAACCAGAATAACAGGACATAAAAGTATTCAAAAATATAGACACATTAATTCAGAAAAAACAGCATTATCATCTCATTGTTTTAAATTTAATCACTATCCTGACTTTGAAAATGCATCAGTTTTAAGAACAGAAAGTAATTATAAACGAAGACTTTTGTTAGAGTTAGTATTTTTTAATATTTAGAATTTTTGATTTATGTTG
>OX637537.1:7230000-7317500 GCA_951800035.1 Linnaemya tessellans | reverse complement strand
AAGGGTTAAGTATTTTAAATGTACAAACACTTTGTGTTTTAAGTTCACTAAGTTTACAGTGAAGGGAAAATTTTACCAGGAGACCATTTTTATCTTATGTATATTGAATAATTATCTTCACTATACAACGTGTTGGTTACTACTTATTCTTCACAGCAATAAATGTAAATGCCCCCAATTAATTATTTATTGGGTGGATTGGTTGCCTTTGTGTTAACAAATTTACGTTATTGCTTCTTGAATGAAGATAACTTTGATTTCAATTTGGGTAAGATTATTAGTAAGTTGCGAAAATACAAACTTACCTTGCTAGGTTTAGTGCACAAACCTTCACAAGTTTAAACAAACTGTATACTTATTTCCTGGGTTATCCTCCCGGTTCGATCCCTGTTGAAGATTTGTGTTATTGTAAATGTCTTGTATGTCGAGGTAATTAAGTTGTTTTTCTTTTTTCTATTAATTTTATTAAATGTATGTGCGTATATAACAATTGGGTATTTAGTTATTTTTGATTTAAAATAAATTTTCTTTTCTTTAATATATTTTAATGAAGTCACTATATAAATGTAAATTGGCACAATTGCTATATGTTTGTTTATTTTTGTGTGTCACTGTAGCTTTTGTTTGCTATCGTTCATATCGTTTGTTTTCTTTCATATATAAAGTAAGTAATTATGTATATATGTATGGATTTTTGTACTTTAGTTTATTTATTTTTTTTTTTTTGGATGTTTTTTATTAGTTTGTATTTAATATTTGGTTATTATTCTTATGTTTTTTATTTGTCTTTTTGAATTATTATATACAGTATTTAATCAACTTTATGTATGTAAATTTATTCTATTTTTATATGTTCTTTTGTGGACTGTATATTATATTGTTTGTTCACTCTTCACACTCGAAGGACCATATTTAAATGGGTTAGACAGGGTTAGGTATATACTTATGTTTGAGAACTTCCAGGAATTTTAAAAGGAATGCATATGTTTTTTCAGAAACGTTATAAATGTAACTATGTATTTATTGACCCTTTTATTTTGAATATATAAATTGTGCATACTAATATGTATATTTTTCTATTAATATATATACTTAATTCACATTTCATATATAAGGGTAACCTGCCAAGGATTGAATTTCACTATTCCTTGGTTTCCTTTTAAATTTAGTTTATGTTAATTTTTATAAATCTAGGGTAGTGATTTAATAACTTAAGTTAATATAGGGTTAATGTTTTTAGTTTAACTAATTTGAACACCTTTATATTGTTTTTCTCTGTTTTTACTTCACTTTAATGTTATTGTCTTTTACACAATTTGGTTATTCCTTTTTAATTTAATTGTAGATTTGGGTTGATCTTGTATATTTGTATGTTTTGTATATTTGTATATTTTGTATTTTCGGTAAAGATGAATTTAATTGTAGATTTGGCTTAATTTTGTATATTTTCGTAGTTTTCCTCGCACTCTTGTGTTTATAGACCTTTTTGTCGACTTATAAAGACTATGGTATCACGAAAAGTATTTTATTCTGTTTTCTGTTGATCGACGTTGGCTGCAGCTATTTATGTTGGGGTTATTGTTGACTTAGTTGTCAGGGTTGGAAATAGCTGCACCATATTGTTCACTGAGGTGAACAGTAAATTAAATATATATAATATTTTTGAAAGACGTTCATTGGTATAGATATAAGAAAAGCCAAACATTTAGCTTCCTAGCCGAAAAATTTAAACGTTTTCTTAAATATAAAAGTATCCGATAACATCAATTTGATTTTTTAATTAAACCTACTTTCTGTTTTGCCAAGAAAGAAAGAAGGTTGACTCTCTTGAGCATCGTCGCAATGTGGGGTGCGTATCGTTGTTCTATCGTTACTATAATGGCAGGTGCTCTGGTGAAATTAGGGAACTTGTTCCTGAAACCCATTCTTTCTTACGCTCAACGCGTTTTTCATCAAGAGCGCATGCGTTTGTGGTCGATATTCCAACGAATCGCACTACGCATTACAGAGAAAATTCGTTTTTTGGCCGAACAGTCCGTATGTGGAACAAACTACCCGCAGATGTCTTCCCCGCCACTTACAATTTGAGCAGGTTCAAATCGAATATCCACAGACACTACTCCCTTTATCCTCCTTCCCAAAATCTATTTTCCCAGTTCCAGCGCAATGCACTGCATATGTAGGGGTCATCCCCTGAGTGCTGGTCCTACTCCTAAAAAAAAAAAGAAGAATTACATCTGTGAAGGGTATTTAAGATTCCGCAAAGCCGAATATAGCACTTTTACTTGTTTTTTTCAAGCTTTAAGTATTTTTGTTATAAAAGAAATTGAAATTTTTTATTATCCGATATATTGATATCTTCTTCATGATAATAATTAAGAATAATAATACTTTTAAAAAATTTTAACAGAAAAAAATTTTTTTTTGGTTTTTTATTTAAAAATTTAATATATGTACTAAATATGTACGTCCTATTCAATTGAATAATGATTCACATTTTTTTAACTTTAATTAAGTATATCTCCTATATACATATATATATATATATATATATATATATATATATATATATATATATATATATATATACATTGACATTGTTTGAATGTGAGCTATGCACACAGTATGGTTAATAAGAATCAGTTAAATTTTTATTTATATTTCAAAATTACAAATGAATATTGATGTGCTTGTTGTTCATTTACTGTTTTCTTCGATCTACAGTATTTCATATATGTTTATCCAAGAAATGTGTTGAATAGATTGTGAAAACCTCAGTTGACCATTCGGAGTATAACCTTTCTGAAAAGTATGTTTATATTTGCTTATACTTAAGTACATTGTCTGCAACATTAAACTTTGACTTAGGCCACTAGCTAATGAAATACTTAAAAATCAATATTAAACTTTGACATTTTGTACATCTTTAAATGACTGTATACTGCATTTAAAAGATTTTGCTCATTTGTTGAGTTGACTTTTATCGGTGTCATTTTAATGGTGCGATAAAATTTTCAATTGCATACATTAAATAAATCACTGTATATATTAAACCAATCTTATGATCCATTAAAGCTAAATTCTTTCCATATCATTCCTTTCAATGTTCTATTGAATCGTTCTTCCATGGAGACTTTTATAATGCTGTAGGTTGAGTAGTGATTTATGCTGTATCCATCAGTTGACCAAAGAGTTAATTTTTTTTTATCTTGGACCAGCACTCAGGGGATGACCCCTATATATGCAATGCATTGCCCCAGAACTGAAAACGAGGGGATAGTATTGAGGGGACAGATTAGGAAAGATGAGAAGATAGAGTTTTTTGGGTAGCTATTTCAACCTTTTACTTCGCCGGCTATTTTTTGTAAAATTCTTTACCATCGTCTGCTTGCAAGCTTTTTAATGCTTTTTAGAATGGTAAACATTTGGTATTTGAACCCTTTAATGATAAACTTCACCTGTGGGGCGATTTTTATAAAAACCGCTAGATTCAAGATAAAAAAAAACTGAAATTTGATTAAAAAAAAAAAATATATATATATATATATATATATATATATATATATATATATTATATATATATATATATATATATATATATATATATATATATATATATATATATATATATATATATATATTATTGTTTTATTTAGTAATAAAAATAAACAAAAACACTTAATTTTATTGATTACTTAGGCATGTGGAAGCAACATTTGTATCTCAGTGAGTAGTATTAAAACACCTTCGCAAAAAATCAAAAATAAATAAAGTTAAAACACCGTTCGGGAAGAAAAACTTCTTTTCCTTGTAGACCTTAGTTCCTTTTATTTTATTCAAAAATAATATTTATTTATTTATTTAAATTAGTCTATGGACAATTTCCTTAAAGACTCTTTAAGCAGAATAGTATATAATTCAATTAAATTAATACCAGTTACCAGTACATATATGTTAAAGTATATAACATGATATTAACTGTGCAGATTAATTTAAGGTTTGTGCTTTTTCTGTATACTTTTTTATGTCAACAGATTGTTGACCAGTGCTCTAAATACTAAGTATTTCGTACATTTTACGCAATAGTATATTTAATTTTGATGAACAGAATCTGAGATATTGAACTTTTGCCCTATTTTACACTGAATTCGCCCTTATCATAGTCAATACCATGACCAATCGCCGCCAAGCTCACTTCCATCTACCAATATCCCAGCCAGCAATTTTAGTGGCTGTACTTCAAAGTAGTAATCTAAAAACCTATAAAGCTAAGGTATATTTTAGTATTTAGTGAAAAATATATAAAAACAATTAAAACTGCTATATTCGGCTGTGCCGAATCTTAAATACCCTTCACAGATGTTATTCTTCTTTCTTTCTTGCCAGAAAGTTTACAGTTTACTTCTTTCTGATATATAAAGTAGGTATAATTCATCATAAAAATCAAAAATAACAATTAATATGGCTGCTTTTATGAATCAGAAAATGTTGATTTTCCAACCCTGGAACCGAATTTTTAATTTTTTAATACTAATTTATTTTTTTCTGATATATAAAATAGGTTTAATTCACTAAAAGCACAAAATTTGGAATTTATGTATATACTATTATGTACGAAAAATATTTTGATATTCCAACTCTGGAAGCGAATTTTTATTTTTTTACCAATGCAATTCTTAGTGAGGTATAACATAGTTTTACTTGACAAAAAAATTAAAATTTTTAAACACTCACCATTCATGTACCATAAAATATTTCATTTGTCCAACCCTGGAGTCGAAATTTTGATTTTTTAAGATTTTAATACCAATGTTGTTCTTCCTGAATTATAAAAAAGCTTTAATTAGCAAAAAGAAACAACGTCAACTGCCTTTTTGGTTACTTTTATGCAGAATAAATATTTCAGTTTCCCCACCCTGGAAACGAAATTTAAATTTTTTACCAATGCAACTTCTAATGAGGCATGAAATAGTTTTCTTTAAGAAAAGCTTAATACTTGTATCCATTTAGGTCATATTTATGTACCACAAAATATTGCAGTTATCCAACTCTGGAATCTAAATTTTGATTTTTTTTTAATTTTTGATACCAATTTTGTTTTTCCTGAACTAAAAAAAAGTTTTAATTAGTAAAAAAACAACGTCAATTGCCTCTTTGGTTACTTTTATGTATAAAAAAATTTCAATTTCCCAACCGTGGAAGCGAAATTTAATTTTTTTTAAATTTTCTTTATCAATGCAAATCTTCATGAGGTATAAAGTAGTTTTGGTTAAGAAACACTCGAATTTTGCAACCATTTTGGTTATTACATGTACTACAAAATATTGCATGTTCAAAAATTTAATTATTCCAACCCTGAAACGAAATTTAAAATTTTTTTTTATCAGTGCAACGGTTCTTGAGGTATAAAGTAGTTTTAATTAAGAAAAGTTGCAAATTTATTACCACTTTGGTAACTTTCATGTACCATAAAATATTGCACTTGTCCATCCCTGGATTTGAAATTTTATTTTTGAAGTTTTGATACCAATTTTGTTCTTCCTAAATTATAAGATAGTTTTAGTTAGCAAAAAACAAAAAAACAACATCAGTTGCCTGTTTGATTACTTTCATGTATAAAAAATATTCAATTTCCCACCCCTGGAAGCAAAATTTGAATTAAAAAATTTTTGTTTTGGCCAATACAAATCTTTATGACGTATAAAGAGGTTTTGTTAAAGAAAAACTCAAAATTTTTAACAATTTTAGTTACTACATGTACTACAAAATACAGAATAGGCCGAAAAAAAATTTTAATTTCCCATCCCTGGAAAAAATTTTGGATTTTTTTAGTTTTTAATACACCATTGAGGCTTCCCAAAGCACGAAATAGGTTTAATTTACAAACATCATAAAAATAATTGATTTTTGGTATAAATTTTGCGTCGAGAAATAGGTGTAAGCTTCCCAGCTCTGGAACCATACTTAGGATCTTGGCTTATTTCCAATCCAACGGTCCAAGAACGAAGTCTCTAGCTCTTCTGGGGGCTTGGGAAAACTGATTTACGTACAGACGGACGGACAGACGGACATCGCTCAGTCGTCATCGCTATTCATAAGGATCCAGAATATATATACTTTATGGGGTCCCATGTGAATATCGAAGAAATTACACACGCAATGACAAACCTATATATACCCTTTCACTTTTTTGTGAAAGGGTATATATAGCTATAATAAGCGAAAAATGCATCAACGAATATGTACAAAAAGTTGCCTTTGTTGGTAAACTTCGCCTTACAGGCGGCACACTTACGTATATATCAGCAACCCAACGGACTAGAACAAAAAACGTCAGTACACAAGCTCGTACAGCACTCCACTGAGCTAGCACGGGCGCTTGCTTTGCTACGAGTAAATGATAAGGAAATATCCTAAAAATTAAAAACTGGTTCGCCTCACAGGCGATGTTTACCATTCTAGGGTTAAGAAAAACTTAAAATTTTAAACCAGTTTAGTTATTACATGTACTACAAAATATTGCTTGTGCAAAAAAAAATCTTTCACATTCCCACCCCTGGAAAAACAAATTTATTTTTTTAGTTTTTAATAGACCATTGAGGCTTCCCAAAGTATGAAATAGGTTTAATTTACAAACAACCAAAAAAATAATTGGTTTCTGGTATTAATTTTGCGTCGAGAAATAGGTATAAGCTTCGCAGCTCTTGAACCCTACTTTAAATACCCTTTTTCTGAATTTCAATACCACTATTTAAGTTCATTTCCAATCGGTCCAAGAACGAAGTCTCTAGCTCTTCTGCGGGCTTGGGAATACAGATTTCACGTACAGACAGACAGACATCGCCCAATCGTCATCGCTATTTAGAAGGATCCAGAATATATATATTTTAGGGGGTCCCATGTGAATATCGAAGAACTTATACACGGAATGACAAACCTTTCACTTTTTTGTGAAGGGTATAAAAACAGATAATTATAAACCTAAAAAGGTCGATGAGTCGGCAATCAAATAATCTAATAAATTTTTGCTGTTCTTGTTCTATAAACCTTGGGAAGAATTAAAATAAACAAGTAAAAACGTTATATTCGACCGGGTCGAATCTTAAATACCCTCCAAATATTTAGTAAGTGAATTTGAAATGTTTAACTTGGTGGGACAGAGTTCCTTTATATAATATCGTACGTCAACGCCCACTAAAGGGGGCGAGGTTCAAAAATATACAATATCATGTTTTCCACAGACGAACGTATGGGCATTGCTAGACCGTCTTAGACTTCACCACAATTCTCTTTGGAGGCTATAAAAACTGTATTTTGGCGGGGTCGCTCTGGCAAGGGCTGTGGGGGAAACATTTCACCTTTGTCATAAAACTCTAAAAATAAATGCTTGGGATAATTATATACAAAATTAAAATTTCTTTTTTTTGATAGGGTCATTTAGCGGGCAAAGGGGGAAGAGGGGGTAGGGCAGCAACAGGCAGTCATAAAACTCTAAAAATAAATGCTTGGGATGATTATACACAAAATTAAAATAACAAATTTTTTTTTGGTAGGGTCATTTAGGGGGCAAAGGAAGAGGGGGGGGGGGCGGGTAGGGCAGAAATCGGCAGTCATAAAACTCTAAAGATAAATGCTTGGGATGATTATATACAAAATTAAAAAAAAAATTTTTTTTTGGTAGGGTCATTTAGGGGGCAAAGGAAGAAGGGGGGGAGGGGGTAGGGCAGAAATCGGCAGTTATAAAACTCTAAAGATAAATGCTTGGGATGATTATATACAAAATTTAAATAAAAATTTTTTTTTTGGTAGGGTCATTTTGGTGGCAAAGGAAGAGTGGGGGGGGGGGGCGGTAGGGCAGAAATCGGCAGTCATAAAACTCTAAAGATAAATGCTTGGGATGATTATATACAAAATTTAAAAAAAAAAATTTTTTTTTGGTAGGGTCATTTAGGGGCAAAGGAAGAGGTGGGCGGGGGGGGGGGGGAAGGTAGGGCAGAAATTGGCAGTCATAAAACTCTAAAGATAAATGCTTGGGATGATTATATACAAAATTTAAAAAATTTTTTTTTTTTTGGTAGGGTCATTTAAGGGGCGAAGGGGAAGGAGGGGGTAGGGCAGAGTAGTACCAGGTTTCGTCTCAGCTTCGTCATTAAAGCTTAAAAGTGTTATTTTTGAGGAATGTAGGCTTAAGTAAAACACTTTGTTAAATTTTTATGCTATTTTTGCCTATAATAACGCCCACTGAAGTGGGCGGGGTCAAAAAATATTTTTATTTTATTTAATGGCTCCAAGTTTAAGGCGTTGGACCGTATTTGACATAAAAATATATCATTTGCTTAACAAAATAACCAAAAAACTTTAAAAATTATGTTGTTTTTTCTGGGTTAGTTTAGTTCTTCTTAGGGGAACTTTTTTCCCCCTTGCCCGATTTAGCCCATCTTCGAACTTAACCTGCTCTAAGTTTTAAAATATATTTATGCCAAATTTCAGGAGTCTAGCTCTTTTCGTTTGGGCTGTATCGTGATTTCCACAGACGGACGGACGGACGGACATGCTCAGTTCGTCTTAGATTTCATCACTGATCAAGAATATATATACTTTATGGGGTCTGAGATGGATATTTCGATGCGTTACAAACGGAATGACAAAGTGAATATACCCTCCAAATTCTTTTTTGGAGGGTATAAAAATAAAAAAATCGATTCCAGGCTTTTGTACATAAAAGCAACCAAATAAGTTACTATTTTTGGTTTTTCATCTATTAAACTTATTTTATATTTTATCACAAATTAAAGAAGTAACCAAAACGGCGACTAATTTTTGTTTTAAAACTATTTGATGCTTCAGGGAGAATTAAATTGGTACTAAAAATAAAAAAATTAAAAAGACGGTTCCAGGGTTGGACAATTGAATCTTTCTTTAGTACATAGAAGCAACCAACTGATTTTTCTTGAATAAAGTTGGTTCCAGGGTTGGCATGAATGTGGGTATACATATAATCCAGTAGTACGTCGGTGAAGTGTGTATAAGATTCGGCACATCCGAATGTAGTACTTTTACTTGTTTACTTCTAAATTTTCTGAGCAAAGATTTTGCTTATTTTCAGGAACCTTTTTATTTATCCTTAGAATTGTCGAATTTGTTTGGTAACGATTATTTATTTGATTAACTGATGACAAATGCAAGTTGCAACTATTTTGTACTCGTAAATGTGTTTTTTTGTTATGACAATGACCTTCAATATTTTGTGTGTGGCTCTAGTTTCCTTATCTTAGCCGTAATTAATAATTTGGAAATTTCAAATATTTTTTTTGCTTAGGTCTTCAGATTTAGTTTTATGAGGATCTTTTGTTAGCAAAAATGCATTTCCGGCTTCCTTTATCTACACTAAAGGCTGGGTTAGCCGAACGTTGCTGTTTCCGTACCGTACTGTACCGAACTGTTATGACGTTTGTACGCTTATAGAACCATTATAAACGTGCCGTACGTCAAATAAAATAAATAAAAACAGGCGTTGTAAATATAACGGTATTTTGTTTTGTTTAATAGTTTGTATGCAACTTTAATATAATTTTCTTGTATTGCGTACATAAATTATACAACACAATTTCTTAAAGACCAATTTCAATGGACTTGGAAGATTTATATGTTGATTTAATGTTTTTAAAGTTAGTGAATATGTTTTAGAGAAAAAAAGCCAAACAGAGACGCCGCTATAGAAGATGGGGCGTTCGGCCCATAAATAAAGATTATATTGTTGCGGTCTAAAATAAAAAAGTTTTTGATAGTATGAAAAAATTTGATGAAGAACAATTTTTTGAACACACTCGAATGACCACCAATATATTTGATTTATTGCTGACTTTGGTTCATGATGAGCTAACAAAACCTAGGCAAAGAATTGTAAGTGAAAATATTTGCATTACAAAGTTAAATTTGTTAATTTTCTGCAGATATTTAGGTCATGGATGTTCTCTACAGTCGATAGCTTGGTGCCATAAACGTGGTAAGTCTACAGTCCGCAGTATAGTGCTGGAAACCTGCGAAATAATTTGGCGGGTATTATCTCCCATTTACCTGAGCTATCCAACTACCAGTCAATACCAGGATATTGAAAAAGATTTTAGTGCGATGTGTAATACTCCTAATTGTAAATTGCCATAGATTGGAAACACATTGCTAAAAAGTGTCCCCGCAATTCGGGTTCTATGTACTACAACTACAAAAAATATTTTAGCTTAGTATTGATAGCAGTATGTGATGCGAAACACACTTGCACTTCTATTAGTGTGGGAATGTATGGTAGCCAGAGTGATGTAGGCATTGTTTTCAATTATATTCCAGCATTTGCGTATCTTGCATGTTTTTAACCACGAGTTTGTTATAGGGATATTTCGTTTGTCATCATTTGGAGAGTCGGTATTGGCAGGAAAAGTACCTGTACCAAAAAGTAAGCCCTTAAGTTCGATATATGGAGATCCCTTTCCCCACTATTTCATAGGTGATGCAGCCTTTCCTTTGCGAAGTAATTTAATGCGACCTTATCCAGGATCAAATCTGGATACAACCAAAATTGTTTATAATTACAGGCTCTCTCGTGCGCCGAGAGTTATAGAAAACTGTTTTGGTATATTATGCGTACGTTGGAGAATATTATTAACAACAATCGAAATGTCACCGGACAATGTCGACGTAATTGTGCTAGTATAAACTGTACTACACAACATTATGCTAAATGAACACAAATGGTGGTATTGTCCGTCAAGCTATGTAGACCGGGAAGCTGAAGACGGTACAATGCAAGGAGACTGGAGGAATCAGCTCAGAAGTAAAACTGAAACCCCTATGCGTTCCTTTTCAGCACATATCCGTAGATCTACTCAAAGAGCAATAGATTTGAGAAACAAGTTGGCGGAATATTTTTCAAATGAAGGAGCAATTCCGTACCAGCATCGAATAATGTAGCGCATGACATTTCTCAACAACAATTTCTATGCCATTTATAACCAACAACATTTACTAATTTCCACTATATTCTGGTCGACATGTACCTATATGTTTGTATACTTATGTACATACATAAATAAAAGGTCTGATGTTTTAATAGTAATTGAATATAACTAATTTAATATTCATAACTATATTAGTTGTAATTAATTAATTAAGGAATTTGTAGAATACTTGTATATATGTAAAAAACTCCGAAATATTGTAAGATATTTGAACAAAAACAAAACAGCAGTTTTACAATGTATTCGGAACTTTTAAAAAGTGGTGTGAAAATATTCACATACTTACATATGTAGTACATATGCATATGTATAAAAAACGATAACAATTCATTTCATATAGCTGATTTAAATTATTTTGGCCAGTTCAAATTACTCATCAGATTCCAATTTTATTTCCATAAACAACACCGTCAACCTTTGCATTGGTTTAACTTCCTTCACAGCATTCATACTGCAAATTGTCGCCTGCATCATTTGCCCAAATCCATGAATTGCGCCCTTCTCCTCCTTGTTCTCTTTTAGATCTATTTTCACACAAAGTTGTGAATGCTACGATGGCTTCATTCAAGCTGTTGTCTTTAGTTAGTAACTTTAGTAGTTGGCGATATTTCAATTGGTGTGAATAATTGTGGCGACAATTCAGGCATTGGTGATGATAACAACAATAGAGATGAACAATTAGAAATGGACGGTGCTATAGCTTCGGAACAAATATTGTAAGAATAGCGCGTTCTGCAAGAATAGAAATTACAACTTTTATTGGAAAAGCAAAGTGACATTTATAAATTACACTCTCGGAACTACATATGGAGCTAAAAACTCCATTGTCTGCATTAGCGGCCATTGCGACTTTAGCTTACGCCAAGAAGGAATGTTTTCGTGCCGTTTTTGTCGTGCATACCTGTCTCGTAAGCAGGCCCGTCTTTTCACAATAATGTCTTCTACAGAATAAAAAATTTGTTCAATGATTTTCTCAGTAGGTCGGTTATGGACGGCAACTTAACTTACATACATATGTTGTTAATTCCTTTGAATTTCTTTTTTTTTCTTTCGTATTAAAAATACAAACTCTCAATAGAATTAATAATACTTGAATAAAATCCGTACCATTTTTTTAGGTTCTTATTTTTCCCGCGTGAGAATTACCGAGTTTGCATTAGAAAAAGGTGCTAGTTGTAGGAGAGGTTTCTGGTTATATAATTAATCGAAATAAGTTACTTACTTCACCAAAAATATTCTATGTTTAGAAACTGCTTGTTTGAACCATTTTGTAAAGAAACTATTCGAATAAGATGGTTATAAGCATAAAATATTTTATATAGGGTCTTAAATATCTGTATTCATATACAGTAAAAACTTGGTAACCTAGATCCGAACTATCAAAATATCCGGATTACCGAATAAAAGTTTTAAAAAATTGCTTTCAAAACACATATCGAATGATACATATATTTTATATTTATTAATCATTTAAATAATTAATTAAATTTAAAAAGAACAAAAAACTGAAGACATTTTGCACAAACACTGAACTTTACAAAAAAAAAAACAAGAAAAAAAATCTTTTTGCGCATAAATACAACGGTACTTTTCTGTTTTTGGAAAAAAAACCCATGAAATTGAATAGCAAACTAGTTTGCTTTTGCAGCAAAACAAGATAAGATCATGCTGAAATATATTTGTGTAAGGTGGAAGCGCTACGGCAGATGACAGTTTTTTGCTCAACCATAGCTGTCAAGTTTTTGTGTACAGTAAGTACTCGTTGTTTGTATATGCGAGCGTTGCTAGTAATTGTACATGTGTTCAGCAGTCTTTTATTGCTATAAATTTTGACGTAGACTATGTACGAGCACACAATGTAAGGAACAATGATTTCCAGATTACCAAATAATACACATTAGCGATGTCCGGACTATTAAGTTCTTACTGTATTTAAATTTTAATACCCTTCACAAAAAAGTGGTTTGTCATTCCGTTTGTAATTTTCTCGATATTAATCGGGGATCCCATAAGGTATAAATACTCTGTGTCCTATAATTGGGAAGACGAATAATCTATGTCCGACCGTCTGTAGGTGAAATCGCTTTTCCTAAGCTCCCAGAACAGATAGAGACTTCATTCTTGGACCAATTTATTGGAAAGGATCTATAATCGATCGTGCTTTTTTTTAAATCTTGGACCAGCACTCAGCGGACGACCTCTACATATGCAGTGCATTGCGCTGGAACTAGAAGGTAAGGGACAGTATTGAGGGGACAGATGAAGAAATATGAGAGAGATAGAGAATTTTTTGTAGCTATTTCAACCTTTTTACTTCGCCGGCTATTCATTTGTGCCATTTTATTTTAATTTTTTTTTAAGTGAGCCGGCATAGACACAGGCTGTATTGTGGATACCGGTATTTTGTAACCGAAACGGTTTTCGGTATTGGTAATGTTACTGTATGAGATTTTTGTAAATTAAACTCTTTTTCGTTTTCTTTTCTAATATGTTTATTAACTACAATGCGTTTTAGTTTCTTAAACCGTTCGCTGTAACTTTTAACTCAATACTGTTTTTCCTTAAAGCAAAGACAAAATTTTTAAGTAATTGTAAAAAAAACGGTGCAGCCTAAGGAATGTTAAGAATTTATAGAATCTAAGAAAAAAAAACACATATGTATAAATGTATAAATGATTAACGTTTCATTATTTTGCTAGTTACAAAGCAGGGTAATAAAATTTAATTCAGCGTAGGAGTATGTATGCAGTAAACAGCAAGCAGAGCAATTATATGCCTGCAGATCAGTAAGCAGAGCAACTGCTGTAAAGAGATATGTTTCTCTGTAAACTGCAAACTAAGATCAGGGGTTTCTGATATTAGCTATAATATAATAGATTACGTGGGAATAATATACAATTAGATGTGTAGTACTACTTGTTTGGAATAAAAATTATAATGGTATATTCATTATTATTTCATTTCCAGTATCATGAGTAGTATCTGAAAATTTTAATGGTTTTGTAATGTTGTAAGGGTGAATATTTCTCAATTTTATTTTCCTATACTTTGGTTGCTCCTTATGCCTAACCGCTTTATAGTTTTTTATAAACCCTTTTGATCTCCTTTCCTCATAATCCTCTCTATTTCTATTTAATTTATTTATAATTTTATGTTTTGTCGCTTCCAAATTATTTTTCACTATTTCAAGATCTACTTTATTGGCATGCACTTCGTTTGGTGTATATTTTGTCGCTGAATGGAATCTATTATTATAGTTTCGAATGGCTTTCTGTATTAATTGCTTGACTGATAACCCTTTTTCTAATTTATACAAAATTCTAAATTCTTCTGCTATCGTGCTATGGAACCTCTCAATATCTGCATTGCCCGTATGGCTATTAGGTTTTGTTAGATGAAGTTCTATATTTTCATTGTCCAAAAATTCCTTTATTATTGCGGTTTTGAATTCATTGTCAGCAATTATTTTCCTTGGTTTTCCCAATTTAGTAAAATGGTCTTCTAATTGTTCAATAATGGTAATATGATTTCTATCGCTCAGCGAATAAGCTGCTCCGAACTTTGAAAATTTATCTATAACTGTTAAAAAGGGGAATCTTTTCATGACATACGTATCTATATGTATAATTTTATTTTCTCTTGTCGGTTTTTCTGTAATATTCAATTTTGGTTTGATGGGTTTTCTGTCGTACTTCACTTCCTGACAAATTTCACACTGATTTATAACGATCTCAATCAACTCCATTAATTTTGGGTAGTATATTTCATTTCTTATTTGGTTGTACGTTTCCAGGATACCTGAATGCATACTTTCTCTCACGTGGTACAGAGAAATTTGCTTAATAGCTTCGACTTCTGTGTCGATGTCTTGTGCTCTCCTTGTACACTTAAAAAATTGTATCTGATTATCGTTTGAGTACATTTCAACAAGTTTTTCCTGTACTTTATTGTAGCTGTAATCTGAAATTTCTGCATAAATTCCAATCTTCCCTTTTGTAATAAATCTTCTAAATATGTTTCCCGTTTCTTCAAAATCACTTTCGGCAATATATATAATTCTTTTTCTATGTAATATTTTAAAGTCATCCGTTTTATTGAATTAAGGTTCATAGGCTAATTGTTCGAAATATTAATTTAAATCCCAGAAAGACATGATAAATATTCCAAGGCACAAAGGCAAGTCAACATCAGGTTTTGTTATTCAACTTACACAGCAGAGCAGAACAGCTGTTTTCGAAAGACACAACCCTTTCATCATCAGTGCTCATGCTATTGTTTGTTAGAATAATTTGAGTTTTATATTTATTCACTATTTCTCCTTTGATTGGAAAATGGTCACCTAAGTCTTCCTCCGCTGAGTGTACTGGGGTCATTGTTTCATCGTCCTCTATATTATTGACTAAAAATTGTAAAGTATTGATGTTGTTATTCTCCACTTTTTCCGAAGAAGTGCTCTCACTGTTTCCTATCCTGCTTAGGAAGTCAGCTACTCTATTTTCCTTACCTTTTAGATATTCAATGTCGAATTGATATTCTCCTAGTTTTAATAGCCATTTCTGATGTCGTGGTGACATGTTTTTGCTTTTATATTTCGCATGTAAGAATTTTATTGGTTGATGATCGGTTAGAATTTTAAATCTTTTGCCGTACACATATGGTCTAAAATAGTTGACACTCCACATTATTGCTAGGAATTCATTATCCGTCGCAGAGTAGTTCCTTTCGTGGTTATTCAAGGTTCTCGATGCGTAACAAACTGGATGTCCTTCTTGCGATAATACTGCCCCAATAGCGTAGTTAGACGCATCTGTGGTCAACGTAAATTGCTTTTCAAAATCTGGGTAGCCTAAAACTGGATGTGTACTTATTAGTGTCTTTAGTTTTTCGAACGCTTCGATGTATGTTCAGTCCTTCAAGTTAATTTTTGCCCCTTTTTTCAAGTATTTCGTAATTGGCTGTGCTATTTTTGCATAGTTTCTCACGAATTTACGATAGTATCCTGTCAGGCGCAAAAAACTTTTTATTTGCTTATCGGTTTTTGGTAATTCTAAATTTTCGATCACTTTAACCTTGTTAGGGTTCGGTTTCATGCCGCCTTTCGTTAGGATGTGGCCTAGAAATTCCGTTTCTTTCCTCAAGAAATTACATTTGTCCATCTGTATTTTCAAATTTTTATTTTCCAGGACTTTGAATATGTCTGTAATTGCTTTCACGTGTTCTTGTAATGTGGTACTAAAAATTAATATATCCTCTAAATAAACTATGCACGTTTGGTTTATAAAATTTCGTTCATGAGACGCTGGAAGCTCGCGGGAGCATTTTTTAGTCCAAATGGCATCCTTATGAACTCGTACAGGCCGTGAGGTGTAACGAATGTCGTTTTTTCCCTATCTTCCTTTTTTACTAATATTTGATGATAACCCTTTGCCAAATCGAGTGTTGTGAAGTAATGTGCCCTTCCTAGCTTATCTAGGATTGAATCAATGTTGGGAAGAGGATATTTGTCGAAAACTGTTACATTATTTAACTTTCTATAGTCAACTACTAAACGAAATTTCTTTTCGCCCGAATTATCCATCTTTTTTGGTACCACTATGAGTGGACTGCAATAACTTTTTTGAATAATGCCTTGTTCCTCCATCTCTTTTATTTGCTTCCTCACTTCCATTTCATGTTAGGGAGGATATCGATATAATTTTGAATTGATCTGTTGTTGGGTTGTCGTTTTTATCTCAAGTTGAATGTCAGTAGTGTTAGTTAATTTATCGCCTTCTTTAAATAACAAATTATTAAATCGTTTCAGTAGTGTTGTAATTTCCCTGTACTCCTCTTTGTTTAGGTGATCCAACTTTAATCTTTCTAAAATAAAATCAGTGGCTTCAAGGGCATAAATTTGGTTAAAATTGTGAGGATTATTTAGAAATGTGTTTTCCTTTTGATTTAAAACAATTTTTCTTTTTTCAACGTTTATGTTTGCATTGAGAAACCTTAAAATGTCCATACCGATTATAAACTCGTACTTTCTTCCTGTGAGTGGTGCTGCCTTCCATTTCACTCTTGCGTTATTTGGTAAATTAAACTCTCCTGGTGCTACTGTGCACACTTCATAATTTATTGCGTCTTCATTTGTAATTGTACTAAATAATATTGGGTATTTTAATTTTACTTTCGGGAAATCATTTATTTTGCTATTAATTAAACTAAAACTAGCTCCTGTATCTATGAGTGCACTTTAGGTTTTATTATTAATTACTAATTTTATTTTGGGTAGCCAGTCCAAGGCTGTTTCGTAAAAAATGCAATTATTTTCTTCTGCTATTGTTTGCTTGAGTTTCTTCTTGGTTTTGCCTGTCCGAGATTAAGCGATTTTGGCCAATCTGAGGATCAGGGTGTCCTACCAATTGAAGTCTATTCATATTCGATTGTACATTTTCAATTTCCATGGGCTCAATCTGACCTTGCCTAAATGGGTTTTGGCGATATTGTCCTGAACCTTGTCTAGGTTTCCTGTCTGTGGTCTTTGTAAATTAGCCGAATTTGCAAATTGATTGAAATTGTTAAATCTTCCGTTATTAAAATTATAATTGTGCCTGTACTGGCCAGAATTATTATTTTGGTAATAAGGATTTCGGTTCCATTGCCTTTCTTGAGGATAATTATTAAATCGATTACCTATATTTGGATTTCTATTTCTGCCATCCACAGGTGCATTATTAAATCGTTGTCCTTTGTCTTGATACCTACTGTTCCATGCATTTGTTGGTCTATCTTCTTTTGTTTTAAATTTTCTATACTCAGGTCGGATGCAATCGTCTTCGAATCTTCTACTTGTCATTATTTTTAAAATATTATTTAAATTTCCTTCGTCATAAATTTTGTCTAATAAAACTCCCTGCGTCATTTCTTTTATAGTATTTATTAATATACTGTCCATATTACTTAGATCTATATAGTGGTCGCCTGTATAATACACTGTCAGTTCGTCCGACTTATATTTTATATCGTGTATCTCTACCATAAGTTCACTGACAATATTTACTTTGTGGTTTGCAACTTTCCTGTAGAGCTGGTTCCACGTCGCGTAGATATCGTAACTTCAGGGTCTCTTTGATTAATTGCCAGTGATCTGGTTCTGGTATGTTGATTATTACATTCTTAGCAGGTCCTTGTATCGTCCTGTAGGAAATTGTTCGTATCTCTTCCTTCCTTAACTCGGCGTCGTTGATTGTAGATATTCAATGCTTCTAAAAAATGAGTTTATTGTGATGTCACCCGTACCGGTGAACGTAGGCAGGCTGTTAACTGTTTTCATTACGCTGTCTCTGTTGTTTACTTCTGCCCTATTCCTTAGTTCTAAGTATGCTTGCCTCATCGCTTTCCATTGCTGCTCTATCCCAAGAAGTTCTTCGACTAGTTCCATAGGTGGTACTTGAGGCCATTCTTCGTTGATCAAAAGCACGTTGTCTTCTTTGATTAATTTTGTACAATTATTGAATCAGTTTTTACTATTTTTCGTCGTGGTTCACCTTATTTGTTTGTAGAGTCTACTTTTAACTATAAGTGTTCACTTCACTTTGGTGGTGTTAGCGTAAAAAAGTATATTTAGCGTTCCCTGCACATGAGTGGTTTTCACTTTGTTTTTTTTTTTGTAGTCTCTACTTTGAATTAAAAAATGTTCACTTAAGTTTGATGGTGATGGCTTAAAAATTTTACTATTTAGCTTTCACTGCACCAATTCTTGTTCTTATCTTTGTATAAAAGAATTTTATATTACTTTTTTTCTGAACGCGGTTCGTATCACTGGATCCTTGAATTTATACACTGGATCCTACCAACTGCGCCAATTTTATTACTTGCCTACTTTCGAGCGTTATGAAAAAATTTGGAGAAGACACGTTGTGATCAGTTTTGGTGGTCAGATCAGTCTGTCTGTTCTTTTATTTAATTTTATTCAACAACTTAGCTGGCTTGGCTTAAATTCTATTTTGATATTTTATTTTAATTTTGTTATCGAAAAATAAACTGTATGTATGACAATTTTGCTTACTTGACTTACATTACATATTTTGGCTAACCTGTTCATTTAGGAAAGTGTGTGAAGTTTTATTATTTGAATTATTGCTAGAATTATGCTGATTTATTACTTTGGAAATATTATGTCTTGAGCAATGCACCGGAAATATGGAATTGGGTTACTGTCTGGCTTTATTAATTTGATTTAAGAATTCCTCGAGTTTACCGGGTTCATTCGCTTTTATATCAATGTAGTTACGTGTATATGTAACTCGCGCGATAGGCAAATATACATATGTCTGCGTAACACTGGTTTAAAATGTTATAATTGTTTTATACTTTCAATACTCAAGGTTAATTACTTCTAAATACCGAGTTGGGAAAAATAATGTATAAACAAAATAATTTTACCTTAAATCCTGTTGTTTATTTCATAAGACATTTTCTAATTAAATAAAAACAGATTTATTTTTCACTTCTGTGTACCTATAAAAATATATAAGTTAAATAAACAAAATAAATAGCATTTATCCACAGCCTAATGATTGTATTAGTTAAAAAAATGAAGAACGTATAAATATTTCTTATATATGTATGTATGTATAAAAAACTAACAACCAATATTTAAAGCAAAGTTAAAAGGTAAAAGTTGAGGCGTATTTGAAGAGGTGGTAGCAAATTTTACACCCTTTCTTTTAATATTCTACCAATATCCTGAATGCACATTCTTCTTGAATGGGCCATTTTTCACTAGTTAATTATAAGGTATAAAAATATTTGAATAATTTTTTTATAAAACTTAAAACCAAACCATAAATATTGTTCAACAAGAAACTTACGCTTACGTAGATGTGGTAGTAAAACATTTTTAATGAAAAAATCTCACAAACATCTAACAAAAAATTTTCTATGAAAAAATCTCGCTATCAAGTATGCGGTAGTAATATATTTCCTATACAAAAAAAAAAAACAACGACGTGTAGTAAAGTTTACACCTAAGCACCAATATCTCCGCGCTAGTATTAAGGCTCATTTAGCCGAACGTTGAAATCGTAAATGTTAGCTAAATGTACATATATACATATATGCTAGGTAAATGTAAATGTTGCTACACTTATAGAATGTTTAAAATCGTGTCATATGTTTTTGACAAAAACAAACAACATACAATAATTTATAAAACCAAAATCATAAAAAATTCCCAAAATATTGTGTTTCTGGAAGCTACATATATCGATTGAGTGTATTTAATAAAGGAAATAATGTAATATAATGGATGTGGAAGATGCGTATTAGAGTTGTACGGCTCCTGAATGATTTAATTCAATTGAATCATTCATTCAACTGAGCGAGGTGAATCTTTCACTTTACTGAGCGTTTTTAGCTCTTTTCTTTCACTTCTTTCAGTTGTTTCATTGAATCTATTTCTTTCAGTAGCTCTTTTCTTTCATTTGTTTCAGTAGCTCTTTTCTTTCATTTGTTTCAGTAGCTCTTTTCTTTCACTTCTTTCAGTTGTTTCATTGAATATATTTCTTTCAGTAGCTCTTTTCTTTCATTTGTTTCAGTAGCTCCTTTCTTTCATTTGTTTCAGTAGCTCTTTTCTTTCATTTGTTTCAGTAGCTCTTTTCTTTCATTTGTTTCAGTAGCTCTTTTCTTTCACTTCTTTCAGTTGTTTCAATTGCGTCATTGAATCTGTCTCTTTCAGTAGCTCTTTTCAATGCTTGTATGTCAAAATCTATATGAAAAAAAGGAATTAATTCACTCAATGCAGATACACACTTGGTGTGGCGCTTTATATTATTAGAGCTGCCAGATGAAAATTTTTAAACAGCACTGCCATGATAAATATTTCAGTACTTATTAACTTGGTGCGTATATATACATATATAAACATATACGTAAATTAACTGAGAAAAATCTACAACATACATTTGGAATATATTACTTTATTAAAATAGGTTCGAAAGCAAAATATTTAAAATCACTTAAATATTTATCAAGTTATTACTTATGTTCAATAAATGTGTTTTATATAACATATTAAAGAAAAAATAAAAAGGCATAAGTGGTTGTTGTATTAGCTAGTCTGATTCTTTCATGCCATTTTCATTTCATGAATTATGGCTGAGCTAAGGAATCAACTGAGCTAGTGAAAGAAATGAATGAATTAATTCAGTAAAGTGAGTGGAGCGGAAAGGAGCGCTCACTCAAAAGACCTGTTTTGTACAACTCTAATACGTATCACTTCCAAAAATAAATACAATAAAATTCTATACAACTGTTTAAAACATTGATGGCACTTTAATATGTTTATGTTATTGGCGTTCGTGTTGAAAATGTACGCAAATTAATTAAATGGTACAAAGAGGCATCAGAAACACCAATATACACAACTAATAGGATAATGAGTCATTCCTTGGCATAAGTCTAATATAATGGGCACATTTTTTTCCATATTGCAATATATATTATATGTTTTGCAATATTGCAAAATGTTTATATTGTTACGTTTTTAGACCTTTTCGTAAAAACGGTTTTTACTTATCCTTCAAGGATTCGTTTAATTGCATCAAATTAAAAACACAGACAATTACTTTTAGAAATATAATGCGGCAACACTTTATTTACTATTTAATTAACACGAATATTTGTACTACTAAACACTTAGCGATGTTAACACGTCTAGATTAAAAATCTCACTGATCCCGCTGTTCACTGGCAGCGACTTTATATAGCAAAATGACGTCGTCTGGTAACTTCGCGAAGCATCTGGTCATGGTTGTTGTTGGTTGTGCTTTACTTAACATGTAGCTATATACGTGTGTTTGTATATATGACAATGCTGTCTTGTGTTTTGTTTATTGTAACTATGTGTGGTTGTATGTATGAGTGCTCTGTGTGTTGTGTAGTTTTGTTTCTTCTTGTGCTATGTGGGCATGTTGCTGTGTATATTTGTGTGTATGTTGCTGTGTATATTGATGTACATGTTTAGTTTTTATTAGCAGCGAATACTTGCGTACAAGATCATTAAGAATAACATCATCATCTCTTAGCATTGATGTTACTAGGTTTTTCGTTAATGTTGTTTACACTTATTATTGCACAGCCTCGAATGATCTTGTATATTCTCAACGATGTATCCGGAATATTCCATTTCCGTTAATTCAAATATTATCTGCATGGTGTTGACCAGGGTTGTAACATTTTGACATCTAGAGATGAGTTTGATAGTGCTGCCAAGTACATATAGCCAAATTGTCGTTATATTTGAATCTATTTTTAAACTTTGTAACACTGCCGCCCACTTAAGCCTGTTCGACCCGAATAGGCATACAATCACCTCTTCCATAGTGCGCCAATCGTTCGAGATGTACTATCTTCATTTTCGACCTTGGGCTATTGTGCTTCTGTATCCGGTACACAACGTCATTCACTCTCTTAATCACTTTATACGGGCCATCCCAGTGAGTCTGTAATTTTGGGGACAATCCTTTCTTCCGTTGTGGGTTATAAAGTAGAACTAATTGACCTTCCATAAATCCCTCTGAATTTGCTGCGCGGTCATATCTAGCCTTCATCTTGTCACTGACCATCTTGATTCTATTACGCACGAAATCATGCAGCTCGTTTAAGTTCTCCTGCTCTTGGGACGTAGTGGCTCCTTCTTCTACCGCTGGCTTAACACCAAATTCCAAGTCACCAGGCAGTTTTAATTCCGTCCCGAAGATAATTTTAGCTGGCGTTCTCGATGTGGAGTCGTGTACAGCTGACCTATATGCCATCAAAAATTTGGGAATGTGCTCGTCCCAATCCCTCTGATGGTTGCTTACCACTTTTCGCAGGTACTCTTCTAAGGTGCGATTGAACCTCTCTACCATGCCATCAGACTGTGGATGCAACGGCGTTGTTCTGGTTTTCTTTATCCCATATAATTCGCACATTTCCCTGAATATGGCAGACTCGAAATTCCTTCCTTGGTCGGAATGTAATTCTATTGGGACACCATAGCGACATACCCAGTTGTTGACGAATGCATTTACAACTGTCTTTGCTTCTTGGTTAGGTATAGCATATACCTCTGGCCATTTACTGAAATAGTCCATTACCACAAGAACATAACGATTTCCGGCTTCAGTGACGGGAAAAGGACCTGCTACATCCATTGCGATCCGCTCGAATGGTGCTCCTGAGTTGTATTGCTGTAGCTGTCCCCGGCTTCTTCTTACTGGGCCTTTGGCTGCTATGCACTGTGGGCAGTTTGCTATCCAGTCGGCTACGGCTTGTTGACATCCAACCCAATAAAAACGCTGCTTCAGCTTCTCAAGTGTTTTTGTTACTCCAAGATGACCGCCACTAGGTCCATTGTGAAATTCTTGCAAAACTTTACTTATCTTGGAGCATGGCACAACTATTAAATTTGAAGTTGTTTTGCCATCTACACTTTCCCATACGCGGTATAGGCACCCATTTATTACCTTGAGGCTGTTCCACTGAGCCCAATAAGATTTGGCGAGTGGGCTTTCATTCCGGGACGGTCTTCTGTCCTCCTCTTTGGCTGCTATAATTTTTCCCAGTATACTGTCGTCCCTCTGTGCCGCTGACCAGTCTTCATCAGAGTCGATGTGCATTAGCCGAACATCAACAACGCCTTCCTTTTGTTCGGTTCTAACGCAATGTTTACACTCTAAACAGCAGGGTCTTCTCGAAAGAGCATCCGCATTGTTATGTTTTGTGCCCCTTCTATGCTCAATACTGAAGTCGTAGCTCTGCAGGCGCTCAATCCACCTTGCCAGTTGCCCTTCAGGATTTTTAAACTGCAATAACCATCTCAGTGCAGAATGGTCAGTCCTTAATGTAAAGTGTTGACCATACAGGTACTTATGGTAATGTTTAATGCATTCCAATACTGCCAGAAGCTCACGTCGTGTCACACAGTAGTTCCTCTCAGGTTTTGAGAGTACACGGCTATAGTATCCTATGACTTTCTCAGTGCCATTAACTACTTGGGATAGCACGCCCCCTATGCCATAGCCGCTCGCATCAGTATCCAGCACAAATTTTTCTCCAGGTATGGGATACGCTAGTACTGGTGACGTACACAATAATCCTTTAAGTTGCTGGAATGCCTTTTCCTGTGGCTCACCCCAATGGTATGGTCTCGACTTCTTTGTCAGCTCATGCAGGCTTGCAGCTACACTGGCAAAATTTGGCACAAAGCGTCTGTAGTATGTACAAAGGCCCAAAAAGCTGCGCAATTCATGAAGATTTTTACTTTGATGCCAGCCCCTTACTGCTTGTATTTTATCTTCATCTGTTGAGATTCCGTCTGCTGTAACACGATGCCCCAAATACTTCACTTCTTTCTGGAACAATGCACATTTCTTCAGGCTGAGTTTCAATCCAGCTGATGATATCCGTTGAAGAACTTCTGCCATGTTTTTGAGGTGTTCATCAAAAGTTTTCCCCATCACGATTATGTCATCCAGATATACCAAGCATGTCTTCCAGTGGAGTCCTTTCAGTACCTTCTCCATTAGGCGTTCAAATGTGGCCGGAGCATTGCAGAGACCAAATGGCATAACTTTGAACTGCCATAATCCGTTACCGACACTGAAGGCAGTTTTCTCCTTGTCTTTCTCTGCAATCTTCACTTGCCAATATCCGCTTCGCAAGTCTAGCGTAGAGAACCATCTCGTACCAGCTAGCGTGTCCAAAGTGTCATCGATTCTGGGGAGCGGATAGCTGTCCTTCTTGGTTATGTCGTTGAGCTTCCTGTAGTCTACGCAGAATCTAGTACTGCCATCTTTCTTTTTAACTAAGACTACTGGCGAACTCCAAGGACCAGAAGATGGCTCAATTACGCCTTCACGCTCCATTTCTCTTACAAGCTCTTTGACTTCATCTCGCTTTGCTAGGGGTACACTTCTGGGTGGCTGTTTAATCGGCCTAGCTTCGCCTGTGTTTATTTCATGTTTAACCAATGCAGTTCTACCCTGACTTTGGTTTCCCATGGCGAAGATACTGGCATGCCTTTTTAACAACTGTTTGGCTTTATTTCTATCTGTCGCTGACAGTCCTGCTACCCATTTTCCTACGTATTCCTCAAATTGTTCACGTTCTTTGGCGGACAAATTGGTAGGCTCTCTCTTCCTCTCACAGTTTATTATTGCCTCTGCTGGGGTACACTGGCCAATCTCGCAATTTTCTTTGATGAATTTTTCATGGTCTGCCAAGTTAAGTACTCTTATAGGGACTATTCCTCCTTTACTAGTTTTTACTAGAGCTTTTGCTGTTATAAGCTCTCTCTTTAGATCTGCTGGTTCTACAACCCACAACCGATTGTCCTCACAATCTCCCTCCATACGCGCCCATATAACTGTTTCAGACTGCGGCGGTAACGTCTGACTCTCAATAGCAAATACTTTTCTTACTTGCGGCTTGCTGTCATACCCAACATCAAGGGGTATTTCCACATTACGCCAAATCATCAGCTGTTGCCCCATATGTAGATTAATGCCATGATTAATCATAAAATCGGCTCCAATAATTACCTCATCGACAATATCGGCAACAATAAACACATGCCTCACGCTGATGTTGGCTATAGTCACCTTCACTTCAATCTTACCATAGACAGTGGCAGGCTCTCCAGTAGCTGTACGTAGCCGTATATTGCTTAAACGATCGCATTTCCCCTTTACTATATCGGGCCTTATTATTAACTGCGACGCCCCTGTGTCTATGGTAAGTACGTGCTTTTCCCCGTTGATGTGTCCAGACGCAGTAAGATTGCTATTTTTCTGCTGCATAACTGATATGGAGATTGTGGGGCCCTCGTTTGTGGGAGCTAGCTCTTGCCCCTTAGCGCTAGCTCGTTTTAGTTTAACGGGGACTCTTGTGCTGTTGTTTGGTTCACCCGTTTGCTGTTTCTTGGTGGCGAAACAGATCTACCTCTTTTTCTTGGTGCTTTGCAGTTGCGCTGAAAATGACCGATTTTTCCGCAGTTAAAGCATTTAGGCTTTTCTTTGGTAGCACTTTCCGCCAACAGTTGTCGCATTGCCTCCTTAACACTAGCGACCAGGTTATTATCATTCTCGGACAAAACATCCACATTCCGCACCTTACATATCTGTGGCTTGAAAACCATCCTTGCAGTCTCTTGTGCCAGCGCAAATGAAACAGTCTCAGCGAAAGTGGATTTCTGCGTTGCGCACACAGCTAGTTTGACATCAGAGTCGCGAATGCCATTAACGAACGCCTCAGTTCTAAAGTGGTCCAGGAACGGGTGACTCTCGCCTGGATATGTGAGCTGCACTAAACGCTCGATTTCCATTGCGAAATCTTGTAGAGACTCGTTAGGCTTCTGAACTCTACATCGCAATTCCATTCTGTATAAATCGCGCTTGTGGTCACCACCATACTTGCGCTGCAATGCTGCCATTATTTCATTATAGTTGCTTCTGCTGCTTACTGGCACGGTCTCAAGAACCTCTGCGGCTGTACCCTTTAAGGACAAAATCAACTCTATGGCCTTTTCTTCAGCATCCCATCCATTTCTACTAGCGACCGTCTCGAACTGGAATCTAAAGATGCTCAATGGTACGCTGCCGTCAAAGCATGGCGCTTTTATTCGCGCAGAAACCTCCGCAACTGCTCGTACTGGCCCGCCACTACGCTCGAGGTTATGCACTTTGTCCTCTAGAGCATGAAATTTTTCTTCGAACTCTTTTGCATGCTGTTCTAGACCACCGCTTTCTAGATGTTGGACTCTCTCTGCCAGCTCTGAGAATTTGTTCTCAATAGAATCCACCCTCCTATTAATGGCCTCAGAAACCTCTACCAGAGTCTCATTCGTGGCTCTATTTGACTCCTGTATTTCTGCTACAAGCTTTTCAGTGCTAATCCTTGATGCTTCCTGCATCTGCTGAGAGTTCTGTTTAATTTCAGCTATTTCGGCTACAAGCTTTTCAGTGCTGATCATTGATGCCTCCTGCATCTGCTGAGAGTTCTGTTTTATTTCAGTTATTTCGGCTACAAGCTTTTCACTGCTGACTTTTGAGTTCTGTTTAATTTCGGTTTGTGCGTCATTGATTCCTTTTATCTGGATCATCATAGCAGCGAACATTGAATTTATGTCCATGCTGCTGGTCGTAGCAGGATCACATACCTCTACATCGTCTTTGTCCTCAAACTCGTATGTCGCGATGTCCATGCCGCGATTCTTAAACTCATCTATCAGCCTCTTCTGCAGTTCAGCCTTGTTACCTGCTGTTGGCAATTCCCGCTTACTAAGCTCCTTTTTTAGCTGTTCAACTTTTAGCTCATCAAATTTCATAATTATTTTATTTTTTTAATGTCCTTTTTTTTCCTTAAATTGCAATGTCCTTTTTTAATTATTTTTGCAATCCCACTTCTGACACCAATTGTTACGTTTTTAGACCTTTTCGTAAAAACGGTTTTTACTTATCCTTCAAGGATTCGTTTAATTGCATCAAATTAAAAACACAGACAATTACTTTTAGAAATATAATGCGGCAACACTTTATTTACTATTTAATTAACACGAGTATTTGTACTACTAAACACTTAGCGATGTTAACACGTCTAGATTAAAAATCTCACTGATCCCGCTGTTCACTGGCAGCGACTTTATATAGCAAAATGACGTCGTCTGGTAACTTCGCGAAGCATCTGGTCATGGTTGTTGTTGGTTGTGCTTTACTTAACATGTAGCTATATACGTGTGTTTGTATATATGACAATGCTGTCTTGTGTTTTGTTTATTGTAACTATGTGTGGTTGTATGTATGAGTGCTCTGTGTGTTGTGTAGTTTTGTTTCTTCTTGTGCTATGTGGGCATGTTGCTGTGTATATTTGTGTGTATGTTGCTGTGTATATTGATGTACATGTTTAGTTTTTATTAGCAGCGAATACTTGCGTACAAGATCATTAAGAATAACATCATCATCTCTTAGCATTGATGTTACTAGGTTTTTCGTTATTGTTGTTTACACTTATTATTGCACAGCCTCGAATGATCTTGTATATTCTCAACGATGTATCCGGAATATTCCATTTCCGTTAATTCAAATATTATCTGCATGGTGTTGACCAGGGTTGTAACATTTTGACATCTAGAGATGAGTTTGATAGTGCTGCCAAGTACATATAGCCACATTGTCGTTATATTTGAATCTATTTTTAAACTTTGTAACAATATTTACGTACAAACATGTGCTTAATACATCTGAAACGAACAACCACATACAGACATGCGATATTTCATTGAGAATAAAACATTTATTTAGAAAGTTGAACACATAAAATGCGTATATCATGTCCTTATACATATTTATTAACTAAACATATCAAAAGAGAAATACGTACTAAAGGAGGTATTTTGTGCCCCATTCTCATTCAACATACATACATCCCATCACTGCCTACAACTGTCACGTAACCTTAAAGGAATAAAAACAAGGTGTAAAATTTACTACCACGTCATAAGTTAAAGGTTAATAGAAAGAAATTATTTTACCGTATTTGTCTTTGATTCTTCGAACATGTCATCGTGTTTGTATTTGCTCATAGTTACTATAACTATAACTATGTTCATGATCATAAACACACATGCTCCCTGCCAACATATTCTATCGCGGAAGTGACGCTAAAATGCATGGCAAGCATTCTTATAGTATGAGTTAAAATTTGTTAGTATGTGAGACATCGACGATGCTTGAAGAAAAATCAAAAAATTTAGATTTTTAGCCTGCTTACTGTCACATGCTTGTAAATGTATTGTAGTATTATCTCAAGCACGAACACATTTTCATTTTAATTTTTCATAGTGAGAAAGTGTGAAAAAAGCGGAATAAAAATTAAAACATGTGTGATCCATATGCGTTTTTTTGTTAAACCTTTTCTGTTTTGATTTTTTTTTTTTTGTAAACACGCTGCCATTATAGCTATAAATATTTCTTTATTTAGAGAAATTTTTCTTAAAATGTTCGTTTGTTTTAATTTTTTAATATTTCATATGAACACCACAAAATCAAATCAGAAATTAATGATTGACGAGTTAACAAGCCTGAGTGCTTCAAGCCAGCAAGAACACATACATGAAAATGACAACAAGCATTTTGACCGTGTCTAGGCCCCTTAATAAGTTGAAACTCATCTTCTGCGATACCATTTTCTCATCGTAGAAGCATCTTCCGTATTGAGATGTTGTACCCCTCGGAAGTAACTTCAAGAAGTCTCTTCTGCGTTACTTCAAGAAGTTTCTTCTGTGTTACTTCAAGAAGTCACTTCTGCGTTACTTCAAGAAGTCACTTCCGGAAATCGAAATTTTATACACAATATTATGAAAGTTGTTGTATTCATTAAATGTAATTTATTAAGTTTATAAATTAATGAAAAACAAATAATTAACAATTATGTAAAAACTACAGCAATAACAAAACAATATCACACTTTACCACTGACCGACCACAGCAAAAGACAAAAAAAAAAAAAACTAATCGCGATGATGTCGAAAACTTCTTTTTTGGATTCTTTTCATTTTGTTAATTTTATTTCGCGGTCACTGTGACTTTCCCAGAAGTGCATGGTGTTGTTTTTATTTATTATATCCTTAACGGCACATGTCATTTTCGGCTGGTGTTGTAAACAAAACTATTTTCCAAACGTCGTCTGGATGATTAAAAGACGACCGCAATGTAAATTTTTATTGTGAAATTCAAACGATCTTCCAATTGTCGTCTGAAAAGTGAGTAAGACGTGACGCCTATGACGATGGACGATGAAAGAAACTTCCAAATGTTGGAAGGGCTAGTTTGTGTTCATGTTCAAGCTTATATCTGCCCGCTAGTATTTATAGTTAATACAGGTTTACCCATCATTGCTTCAATACAATGGACAGAGTCCAGTATGATACAAATAACAAGCCGATCATTTTTAAACCTGCTTTTTGTTATGTTCATACAGCTCTTTAGTATATAGGTAGACATATGTGTACATATGTATGTAACCTATACATTGTTTATTGCATAGGCACTCATTGGTCTGCACCAGTAAAATTAATTGTTCATCGTCCATTTACAATCAAAAAAGCAATTAACAAATTTTTTACAATCAACAGTTTCATTTTGCTTACCAATTGTTAAAACCGTACCAGTACACTTCAATAGGAACAAAAATGTATTTACATATGCATGTGTAAAGAAATGTTTTAATACTTCATTAATTGTTTAGATTACTATTTTAGCACTACACTTGTGTGCATACACAATAAGAGGTTTTGATACAGATACGGGCGTTTCATAGCACAATTGTGCTGAGATCATTCACACGTATTCTTACCCTCTTTAACTTAGTCGTCGATGAGACAGCGATGAATGAATATCAGGCAGATGCTTACGAATTTTGTTATATTTTTTTCCAGAATATTTGCCCAGCAAACAAATTCTCCTAATTTAGTAATACACTTAGTCTTATTAATTAGTCTGTGTAAAATCTTATCAAATATATTTTGAATATGTTTCCCATATGAAAATTATCTTACATGCCGACATATATCAAAGCTTATTAAGTTTGATACATCCAACCGAGTATATTTTTTTGGCGAATATTCAGTGTTATGCTCCAGCAAGCAACCATTCTTTTATTTATTATATTTTTTTTCTTGAATGGAAAACAACAAAATATTGTCCCATCTTTTTTAATATTTTTCATTTGACTGTTTATTTTTAATTAATAATTTTACGTAATCAACGTTTTTTTTAACTTAGAAAATATTGCTACTTATGTATATATATGTAATGCACCATTATCTTTCAAACGCTTAGCTTTTTGTTTGGTGGGTAGCTCGCAAGCTCAACACATCACAATTTACCAATACATTGACGGTGCCCACCACTGTTTTGATACCATTTAAATCAGTGGTGGGCACCGTCAATGGATTGGTAAATTGTGTATGTGTTGAGCTTGCGAGCTACCCACCAAACAAAAAGCTAAACGTTTGAAAGATAATGGTGCATTACATATATATACATAAGTAGCAATATTTTCTAAGTTAAAAAAAACGTTGATTACGTAAAATTATTAATTAAAAATAAAACTTTTTCTAAGTAAACAGTCAAATGAAAAATATTAAAAAAGATAGGACAATAATTTGTTATGTTTTCCATTCAAGACAAAAAATAAATAAAAGAATGGTTGATTGCTGGAGCTGAATATTCGCAAAAAAATATGCGGTTGGATATATCAAACTTAATATGATTTGATATATGTCGGCATGGAAGATCATTTTCATATGGGAAACATATTCAAAATATTTTTGATAAGATTTTACGCAGACTAATTAATAAGACTAAGGTATTACTAAATTAGGAGAATAAGCACAGTCCGTTATTGGAGAAAAATTATATAAAAGGCATTGTATTTTATCGAAAGCATTGTTTATGGCAAAATATTTTTCGCATATCATCATGACTGAAATTGCTTGCTGGACAAATATTCTGGAAAAATATATAAAAAAATTCGTAAGCATCCGCCTGATATTCATTCGTCGCTGTCTCATGGACGACTAAATTAAAGAGGGTAAGAATATGTACGTGTGAATGATCTCAGCACAATTGTGCTATGAAACGCCCGTATCTGATTTAAATCCATTTATACTATTATACCCATACATATTTATGTATTTCTTTATTATATATATGTATATATATATATATATATATATATATATATATATATATATATATATATATATATATATTATACATAAATCTGTATGTATTTATGTAGCTGAGTATTTATATATACATGCAAATATTCATGTATTATTTTTAATTGTTTTTCACACAGATATTATTATTAAGAAAAGTATCGAAAAACAGAGCTAAAATACCCCATTTCATTTAACATACAATAGTACCATCACTGGCTTACATATGTCACTTAACAACGTTAGGAAATTCTATTTTATACAGGTTGAGACGTGCCGTCAACGTTACAGTAAATTTCGGTAAGCGTTTGCATTGCTTTCAATCAACAAAAACGATCAGCTGTTTCGTTACGGGACGTGGACGCTCGGCTAGTTCTACCTTAAGTAGATTACTTCACGTAATTGACTGAAATACTTTAGACGAGACTATACAGTCGAAATTTCCGATTTCAACTTCGTGCTCAGTCATTAATGTGCTGTCGATTTTTTCTTTTACGCTAGTTGTTTTCGGCCTGTTTTAGTGACGAAGGCATAGAATTGGTCACAGAACATAATATAACATCTTTGTTGCATTGTATGCAAAAATTAGCCACCGAAGTAAAGGTTGTAACAGGTTCAAAAAAGTTCTCTTTCTTCTCATCTTTCTTCACCTGTCAATACTATATTCTCCCTAATAATTCCGGCGCAATGCATTGTATATACAGGAGTCACCAATCAGATACACAGTCTACAGAGAAACACTTAAAGAATGTACTGATAATGTAAAACCTAAATTATTTTAATCACTGTATTTTTGTATTCTTTATATTAGTTTGGAGCCACGCATTACACAATCAGTGCGAGAGTTGGGTGACTTGCTGCTCGCTATTAAAGGTGGGGGAGGAAGTGGTACTACATGTGCTCATAATCAAGTAGCTCAACGAAATGCTGTAGCAGTAGAAGCAGATGAGGTATTAAGACCACTTATGGATCTATTAGATGGTTCTTTAACTCTATACGCACAATCATGCGAAAAAACCGTACTTAAACGTTTACTGAAAGAGCTGTGGAAGATTGTAATGTGCACATTGGAAAAGACTATTGTGTTACCGCCAATGACTGACAAAACGGTAGAATTCATTTCGTTGCAAACAATTTACTGTAAATAACATTTTTTAAACTATTTTCAGATGATGTTCAAACATCTCACAGACAATGCTAAAAACCTGGCATCTAATGCCAAAATTGAAGATATGGGTCGATTATTTAAGTCACACATGGCTGGCAAGCAGGACGTTAAAAGTGCCCTAAGTGGTGTAATGGACATTTCAAAAGAAGTCGAAAAGAATTTATCGCCTAAACAATGTGCTGTGCTTGATGTGGCCTTAGATACAATAAAGCAGTACTTCCATGCTGGTGGTAATGGACTAAAGAAATCTTTCCTCGAAAAATCACCAGAACTCCAGAGTTTACGATATGCATTAAGTCTTTATACCCAAACGACTGATACGCTTATTAAAACGTTCATCTCCAGCCAAGTGCACGAAGGTTGATTTTTACTACATGTTCTACGTACTAGTTATTATTTTTTTTTTTCTTGGCAGTTGATCCAGATAATCAGGAAGAAAGCGTTGGTGAAATTTCTGTACAAATTGATCTATATTCACATCCTGGAACCGGAGAATATAAAGTAAACGTAAAAGGTAAAGAAGAATTTAAATATTAACATTATTTTTTGGGTCCGTTTTTGACCGATTGTTATCAGGCCTTTACACTATTACAACTATACACCAAAAAACATCTTCACTGTATCAGATACGCATGCAAGTCGGGCAAATATCCTTACTACTCTGTTGTAGCGCATTTTGTTAATATTAACAACCGTGTTATACACAGTAAACCTGAGGAAGCCATTACATATATTAATATATTAAAACGTACTTAGCAACGACATCGATGTGCGGTATAAATGTTATTTTTATCGGTAACTGCTTTTTGTGTCGATGCCGGTACTACAAGTATATACCGTTATTTATACTAAAATGCCGGCATTACCATTAACATAATTAATCCAGTTTACATGCAAAAAATCTCTTTTTCTGAAATTATATTATTGTGTTGAATTCTTCTGATCAGCATTAGTGCGTGGTTGTGTTAGTTGTTGCCTGCCTGTTTCAATGATGAAGGCATAGTCACTGGTCACTGAACATAATTGCCAGCGACTCACATTATCATGTACTAAAAAAAGCAGAGTAACAGAACCCACCTTCGTCGGCCCTGTAGCAAAAATTAGCCTGCGAAGTAAAAGTTGAAATAGCTACAAAAAAAAACAACTGTCTATCTTCCCATCTTTCCTAATCTGTCCCCTCAATACTATCCCCTCATTTTCTAGTTCCAGCGCAATGCACTGCATATGCAGGAGTTATCCCCTGAGTGCTGGTCCTACTCCTAAAAAAAAAAAAGTAAAAACGTTATATTCGACCGGGTCTAATCTTAAATACCCTCCAAATATTTAGTAAGTGAATTTAAAATGTTTAACTTGGTGGGACAGAGTTCCTTTATATAATATCGTACGTCAACGCTCACTAAAGGGGGCGGGGTTCAAAAATATACAAAATCATGTTTTCCACAGACGAACGTATGGGCATTGCTAGACCGTCTTAGACTTGATCACTGATCAAGAATATATTTACTTCATGGGGTCCAATTCTCTTTGGAGGGTATAAAAACTGTATTTTGGCGGGGTCGCTCTGGCAAGGGCTGTGGGGGAAACATTTCACCTTTGTCATAAAACTCTAAAAATAAATGCTTGGGATAATTATATACAAAATTAAAATTTCTTTTTTTTGATAGGGTCATTTAGAGGGCAAAGGGGAAGAGGGGGTAGGTCAGAAACAGTTAGACATAAAACTCTAAAAATAAATGCTTGGGATGATTACATACAAAATTAAAAAAATATATATTTATTTTTTGGTAGGGTCATTTAGGGGGCAAAGGAAGAGGAGGGGGTAGGGCAGAAATCGGCAGTCATAAAACTGTAAAGATAAATGCTTGGGATGATTATATACAAAATTTAAAAAAATTTTTATTTTTTTGGTAGGGTCATTTAGTGGGCGAAGGGGAAGGAAAGCTTCGTCATTAAAGCTTAAAAATGTTATATTTAAGGAATGTAGGCTAAAGTAAAACAATTTGTTAAATTTTTATGCTATTTTGGCCTATAATAACGCCCACTAAAGTGGGCAGGGTCAAAAAATATTTTTTTTTATGGCTCCAAGTTTAAGGCGTTGGACCGTATTTGACATAAAAATATATCATTTGCTTAACAAAATAACCAAAAAACTTTGAAAATTATGTTGTTTTTTCTGTGTTGGTTTAGTTCTTCTTAGGGGAACTTTTTTCCCTCTTGCCCGATTTAGCCCATCTTCGAACTTACCCTGCTCTAAGCTTCAAAATATATTTATGCCAAATTTCAAGAGTCTAGCTCTTTTCGTTTGGACTGAATCGTGATTTCCACAGACGGACGGACGGACATGCTCAGTTCGTCTTAGATTTCATCACTGATCAAGAATATATATACTTTATGGGGTCTGAAATGGATATTTCGATGCGTTACAAACGGAATGACAAAGTGAATATACCCTCCAAATTCTTTTTTGGAGGGTATAAAAACAAGAAAAAAATCTTTTTGCGCATAAATACAACGGTACTTTTCTGTTTTTTGAAAAAAAAACCCATGAAATTGAATAGCAAACTAGTTTGCTTTTGCATCAAAACAAGATAAGATCATGCTGAAATATATTTGTGTAAGGTGGAAGCGCTACGGCAGATGACAGTTTTTTGCTCAACCAATGCTGTCAAGTTTTTGTGTACAATAAGTACTCGTTATGTTTGTATATGCGAGCGTTGCTAGTAATTGTGCATGTGCTCAGCAGTGTTTTATTGCACGAGTACACAATGTAAGAAACAATGATTTCCAGATTACCAAATAATACACATTAGTGAAGTCCGGATTATTAAGTTTTTACTGTATTTAAATTTTAATAGCCTTCACAAAAAAGTGCTTTGCATTCCGTTTGAAATATTCTCGATATTAGTCGGGGATCCCATAAGGTATAAATATTCTGTATCCCATAAATAGGGAAGACGAATAAGCTATGTCCGACCGTCAGTAGGTGAAATCGCTTTTCCTAAGCTCCCAGAACAGATAGAGACTTCATTCTTGGACAAATTTATTGGAAAGGATCTATAACCGATCGTGCTTGTTCTTAAATCTTGGACCAGCCCTCAGGGGACGATCCCTACATATGCAGTGCATTGCGCCGGAACTAGAAAGGAAGGGACAGTATTGAGGGGACAGATGAAGAAAGATGAGAGAGATAGAGAATTTTCTTGTAGCTACTTCAACCTTTTTACTTCGCCGGCTAATTTCTGATATAGGACCGACGAAGGAGAGTGCTGTTGATCTGCTTTTAGTATATTCTAGTGTTAATCGCTGCCAATTACTCGTATGTTCAGTGACCAGTGCTATGCCTTCATCATTGAAACAGGCTGGCAACTACTGACACAACCAGGCACTAATGCTGATCAGAGGAATTCAACACGATATTTCATGACTCAGCGCGGGGTTGAACTCAGGACAATCCGCTTCATAGTCTCGTGTTCTACTACTGTGGCCACCAGCACCCACGTTTGACAAAACAATGTGACAGATGACCTTTATCTACGGTCAAAGTTTAGAAATCCTTGTTGAAAGATCCCTCCAAATGAAACGAGTTTTATACCGTAATAATTTTGTGCTGGACTAAACAAAACATGTACGTTCACGTTTTCTTTGAAGCACTGTGAGACAATTGTTGTTCCAGCGAAATTTTACAATTGATTGCAAAAACAAACTCTAATGTCGAAATTGATATAAGATTCGGTTATAACGAATCTGCTTCGTAACTAACAAAATTATAATTCTATAAAAACAAAATTGCATGAAGTAAAAAATAAAAAAATTATAGTAAAAATGAAAAGTACCAGATGAAATTAAGTGAATACATTGTAATTGAACAAATTCTGCAGTAGATTAGTAGTGAAAGTAATTTTTACATATTGTGATGTATCAAGCGAAAGAAATTGAAGCGTGTTTTAGATGACGAAGTCAATGGTGCCGATGTTTATTTACCAGAGCTCTTATGTAATAATAATGTTCTTAACATATTTAATTACTAACACAAATGTATCTGGAGAGAATGAAAACCAATATTGCTAACCCATTACGCACGTCCATATTTTAATTAAAGTAAGTAAAAAAAAGCAATAACTATAGATCCAATGGAATCATTTGAAGATTTGTTAGTAGTCCAGCAGCAGACGGCGGAAAATATACAGACAATAATCCGTAACGTTTAAAAGAACTCGGCCACGAAGAAAACTTGTAGCGTCTATAACGACACGGCATGGCTAGAACTTGAAAGCACTGACAACAAAATAAGGTGTCTATCAAATTTACCATTGCAACCTGGTATTTTACAGATCAATACTTGCGCGTTGCAGATGACAATCAAGTACAGAGGATTGTTTGCAACCAAAATTAGGAAAATGACAAAACCAACAATCACACCAGCAATTAGGCAATCCATAGATACCGGAGGCGCAAGCAGATGTACACATGACGACACTGCGATTAAAGTTCTTTGCAGTCAGCGGGTATTAACAAGAGCACTTAGACACGCTAATGACGAATAGGAATCATATTGTCAGTTAACTACTGAAGAGCAAGTCGATGGTTATACATTGGACGAATTTTATCAAATTCGAGATGAGGTGCATAATTTTTAATGCAAGGTACTACAGAATGTCAATACAGCCATCGAAAGAAGTCTACGAGACGTCAACAGAATTGAGCAGTGTCAAGAATTCAGATTCCAAAATTCAGCGGCAATAACCTACTAGCCTGGTAGCCTTCAACGACCTTTATACCCAACTGATTCATAACGCATCAATGAGCGAAGTTGAGAAAATGTGTTACTTTACTACACACCTGGGTGGAGGATTCTGTGACATAGGTCATAACTTTAGTAAATAATTCCGCCTGCTAGATCACAATACAGTATTTCAGACTGAGATCGCGTCTATGGCGGAAGGGATAAAATGGTTAAAGGAATTTGATAACAGACTACCAGTTCGTATATTCACGGATGGTAGTAAAGTTATCGAGGCCTTAAGATATTATGCAGTTCAATCTCGTCGTCTACTGCAATGCAAGGATGAGATAAACTCATATACGCATTGTGGAAGCATCGAGATAATATGGATTCCACAACAACAAGGAACACCTGGAAATATTGAGGCAGATAAGCCTCAATATTTATTTTGCTTTAGAATTGCATACAAGAGGTTGGTAGTACTCTACCATAGGTAGAGTGACCAGAATTCTATGGGGAAATGATAACAAGACAAAGGAAATCCTAAGATTAAGTAGGCCAGCACGATGGAGATTGGTTAATATGTATAAGAACAGGTCTTACAGAGTTAATGAATCACCTGGCACGCATGGGTACTGTTGAAGAAATTAGATTCTTAACGCAATCAAATTCAAAGGTTTCTATGGTTTTTAATGTGGGATCCCTATAATAGAATGGGAACTCCTTATAATAGAGCCCACAGCAGGCCTATGAGGCTTAAGTGTAATCCTGAACGCATTGGGACAGTTCTTGCTTATGCCCCTTCTTTGAACTTAACCTAACCGTAGCAAAAGCTCCTTTAGAATCTGTTTTGTTACATACTGTCAATATTGTTGAAATTCAAAAGGAGGTTTCTGAAGCCGTAATGGAATCTGAAAAATCTTATCATTTAAAATGTGAGTTAATTTTGACAGTTTCAAGGGCCAAGCGCAATATAAGCAGATATTTCATACAACAGACTCATCCAATAATTCTGACGCTTCGCTTCTAGACCAATTATACCACTGAGACCCGTACTCTCCTCTGGAACACCTGTTTGGGATAATAATACGTCCAAGTCAACAAGGTTTTATCGACCAATTAATTTGGAACTCGTTAAGCAAACGAAGGAATTTATTTTGAGAGAATAATTGGACTTAAGAAAAGAAGTTGATGATTTACAAAATTTACTTATACATATTGGCAATGGAAAAACGGTATAAATATCGTTCAAGTTATATCTAACATTAATATATGGAAAAGCTTTAAATATTTTGACAGGGACTAAATTGACTCAAGCTTGTCCTATCTGTCAACGGCAACGGACATTCTTAATATAACTAATTATTCATGTGGAAGATTTCGTGCAAGAGTTCAACTTTAAATTTCGGCTAAGTCCTTTACATTGTAGGATCCGTTTTTTATACCCTTCACAAAATAGTGAAAGGGTATATATAGGTTTGTCATTCCGTGTGTAATTTCTTCGATATGCACATGGGACCCCATAAAGTATATATATTCTGGATCCTTATGAATAGCGATGACGATTGAGCGATGTCCGTCCGACTGTACGTGAAATCGGTTTTCCCAAGCCCCCAGAAGAGCTAGAGCCTTCGTTCTTGGACCGTTGGATTGGAAATGAACTTAAATAAAGTGCTATTGAAATTCGGAAATATCCGAAGTATGGTTCTAGAGCTGGGAAGCTTACACCTATTTCTCGACGCAAAATTTATAACAAAAATCAATTATTTTTTTTAATGTTTGTAAATTAAACCTATTTCTTTCTTTGGGAAGCCTCAATGATCTATTAAAAACTAAAAAAAGAAAACAAATTTTCCAGGGATGGGAAATTAAAAATTTTTTTCGGCCCACTCCGTATTTTGTAGTACATGTAGTAACTAAAATTGTTAAAGATTTTAAGTTTTTCTTTTACAAAACCTCTTTATACGTCATGAAGATTTGCATGGGCAAAAAAAAAATTAAATTAAAATTTCGCTGCCAGGGCACTATGGGCTCCCAGACCGGTTTTTGAGGCAAAAAGTCCATTTCTGAACTTAACATTTTCCAAAAAGTAACTATGGTAATTTATAGATAATATCCTGGGGAACTCAAGTGCAAAAAATTATAACCATGTGGCAACCCTGCATTTAACGGGAAGCTTTCAAAGTCAGACTTTGTTTTTTTATTTTGCTTTCATACATTTTTCACTTGATAAGTAAACAAAGTAAAGGAATAAGTAAGCAATAATTATCAAACTTAATAAATTATTTTAAAATGGAAAATATTAATAAAGGTATGAAAATTTAGATTAAGAAAAAAATTGTGCAAAATATTGTTGTATTACTTAATGTAGGCTGTTTAAGTGTGCCGTCTTTTTTGTGTATTTTTGGTGATAGTTTTCATATGTAATGGAGTAGAAGTTTGTTTATTGGAACGTATTGTGTGGAAAACTGATGTGCACAGGAAGCTACTAATGTCTAGTTAATGTGTGTAAAAAATTTACTGCAACCATCTGCAACCTTCTAAAATATTAAAATTTTTAGATTGCGTAAAAATAAAAAATGCTGATATTGTAAAATTTTTCTTAGAAAATAATAGAAGTGTGACTGCTGTTATCAACTGGATTTGCGGTAAATTTCAAAGAGATGCTGATGAGAACTGTATGATACCAATTAAGAAGAAAATTAATAATTTCTGTGCATATGCCAACCAAAAGTGGTCTGCAAACTTCAGAATCTGGGCTAAATTCGAAAAAAAGGAAAGCCAATGGTTATCCTGTGAGACTGAGCTTAAATTAATAAATAATGATGTTCCAATCAAAAGAGGTCGGCCTAAAATTGGTTATAGTGAAGGAAGTGTGAGGCAAAAACGAAAACTCGCATCCGAAGTTTCGGCAGAACAGGGAAACGACACCAAGTTGCTGCTTCATGCCGCTTCAATTGCAGCTCATTCAAATAAAGAAAAAGATTTGAATTTTGTTTTAAAAAAAACAACTTCTTCCCCAGGAGGGCCCCTTAAAATTAGAAAAGAGCTCACCTCTGATAACAAAAAGCCAATTATGCTTTCCCCTGGAGAAGCATTAGGTTTTTTGTTAGAAAATAATCTAACAAAACAACAGTATATTAGGATGAGGGAGCTGAACAAATTACACAATTGCGATATTTATCCCAGCTATAAAAAACTTCTAGAATATAAGAAGCAATGCCGACCTGAAGGGTTAATGATAACAGAATCAATTGCGGAAGTCCCTTTACAAAACCTAGTTAATCACACAGCTGAGAGAATATTATCATACCAAGAAGAAATTTTAACGATAATGCCTGAGATAGGTGAAGTGATATTAGTTCTTAGTTATGGTTTCGATGGTTCTACAAGACAAAGTTTGTTTAAACAAATATATAAGAGCAATGCCCCAGAAAATTTAGATAGCTCCCTCTTTGTTACCTCCGTTATACCACTAAAACTAGTCACATCGGATGACGCAATCGTTTGGAAGAACCGTACTCCTCAGTCTATCCGGTTTTGTCGACCGCTAAAAATTTAATATATAAGGGAAACCAAGGAGCATATTTTGAAAGAAAAAAGAAACTTGGTCCTTCAAATATCTAATCCAGTGAAATACGAACTAATAATGACTTTAATTGATGGTAAGGTGCTAAACGTGCTAACGGATACAAAGTCCGCACAATCATGTCCAATATGTGGAGCAAATCCGAAGCAGTTGTTGTCAATAAAAGATTTAAGTTCGTTACACTTTCAGCCAAAACCAAGCTCATTAAAATATGGTATAAGCCCCTTACACGCATGGATAAGATGCCTTGAATTTGTTCTTAATCTGTCATATAGACTTCAGGTTAAAAAATGGCAAATTCGAAATACGGAGGACAAGAAATTAGTGCAAGAAAGAAAACGCAAAATCCAAGAAACTGTTTGGAAGGAAATGGGTCTTCATGTTCACAAGCCGAAAAGTAATGGTAGCGGATCGACGAATGATGGTAATACAGCTCGAAGAGCATTTTCAAATCCAGAATTGTTTTCATCTATAACAGATGTTAATGTCGAATTTATAAAGCACCTGCATATAATACTTATTGCCATTTCCAGTGAATTTGAAATAAATGTTGAGATTTTTAAGAGTTTTTGTTATGAAACTGCTGATATATATTTTAAAAATTACGAATGGTTCCCAATGTCGCCGACCTTGCATAAAATTCTAGCACATTCTTCACAAATATTACAAACTTCAATCGTGCCTCTTGGGTGTGCTGGGGAAAATGCTTCTGAGGCTAGAAACAAATTTTATAAAAAGGATAGAATTGAACACGCACGACTGGATTCTAGGGAACACAATATAACTGATGTATTTAACCGAGCTATGGATTCGTCTGACCCATTTTTATCTAGTGTGTATTTGAAGAAACGTTACTCAGCAAAAAGAAAGTTGACTTTTCCACGAGAAGTTATTTCTCTTTTGAAGGTTCCAGAGACTCCTGAATGTGTGTTTCCATCTACATCAAATGCAATTGAAAATGATAGCGATTCCAATTCTGAAGAAGATGAGACATCATTCCAAATTAATTTTGAATTAGAAATTGATGAAACATTACAAGACTTCGATGAATCTTAATTTTGCTGTATTCTACATAATTTAATTTTTTTTGCTATTTATTGATTGAAGTATCGTAAACAAATACCTACAGAGAATAAATTTTTACATAATAATCGTGAATCTTTTTTAGTTTTAATCTATTTTATTTAAAATATATTATTATTTTATATTAGACAAAAATTGTTTTAGGCCACCCGAAGTGAACCGGGTTCAACTCAACTTCGGGCTCGACTCAACTTATGAGTTATAAAAATACATACGTGTTATATTTTGAATTTATGAATTCAAATTTCTTGAAAAACTCGTAAAAATCGAAATATTGAAAATGCGATATCTCGTTAACTAAAATCCCCTTATATATATATGTATATATTTTCTACAATAAAGCGGGTCAAATTCTATATACTTAGCACATTTTTTGCCAAATACTATTTCACTGTTGTCCAGTGTAGTTAAAACAAACTCAATTTCAAGTCATAATTTGTATGTATCTAGACGCACAATTAATTTTCGCACATAGAAGTGGGCGTGACATTACCCAATTAGCATGAAATTTTTACTAAGACCTTTAATGGGCCTTATACTTAATCCCACAAAATTTCAAGCGTCTAGGAGCTTCCTATGATTTTTTGCCTCAAAAACCGGTCTGGGAGCCCATAGTGCAGGGGTGGGAAATTGAAAATTTATTTTGTACATAAAAGTAACCAAAAAGGCAACTGACGTTGTTTTTTTTTTTTTTGCTAACTAAAAGTATTTTATAATTGAGTAAGAACAAAATTGGTGTCAAAAATTCAAAAATAAAATTTCAAATGCAAGTATGGACAAATGCAACATTTTATAGTACATGAAAGTGACCAAAATGGTTAAAAATTTGAAGTTTTTCTTCAAAATATATTACTTTATAAAGATTTGCATTGATAAAAAAAATTTTAAAAATTAAAATTTCGATTCCAGGGTTGGGAGATTGAAAAAATTTTTTTATACATAAAATTAACCTGAAAGGCAATAGACGTTGTTTTTTTTATTTTTTGAATTTTTTTTTTTTTTGGTAACTAAAACTATTTTATAATTTAGGAAGAACAAAATTGGTATCAAAAATTTGCATAAAAATCGCAATTTCTTAACTAATACTACTTGGATTTGTAAACAAAAAACACAAAAAAAGTTAACATTTCGCTTCTAGGGTTGGGAAGTTTAACGTTTTGTTTATAACATGCAATATATTGTATTACAGGAAAGTGACCAAAATGGTTGCAAATTTAAAGTTTTTCTTAAATAGAATGACTTTATACCTAATGAAGACTAGGATTGGTATATTTAAATTTTTTTTATACATAAAAGTAACCAAAAAAGCAACTAACGTCGGTTTTTTTACTAATTAAAACTATTTTTTAGTTCAGGAAAAACAAAATTGGTATCAAAAATTAAAAAAAAAATCAAAAGTTAGATTCCAGTGTTGGATAACTGCAATATTTTGTAGTACATGAAAGAGACCAAAGTGGTTACAAATATTAAGTTTTTCTTAAATAAAACTATTTCATGCCTTATTAAGAGTTGCCTTATTAAAATTTCGCTTCCAGGGTTGGGAAATTGAAATATTTTTTCTGCATAAAAGTAATCAAAAAGGCTATTCACGTTGTTTTTTTTTTTTTGTTGCTAATTAAAACTGTTTTACAATTCGGGAAGAACATAATTGGTAATAAAGTCTTAAAAAATCAAAATTTCGACTCCTTGGTTGGACAAATGAAATATTTTATGGTACATGAAAGTGACCAAAAATTTTAAAAATGTACATTTTTTTTGCCAAGTAAAACTATGTTACACCTCACTAAGAATTGCATTGGTAAAAAAATTAAAATTCGCTTCCAGAGTTGGAAAACCGAAATAGTTTTGGTACATAAAAGTACCCACATAAATTCCCAATTTTGGTTTTTTTCAGTGAATTCAAAATATATTATACTTCGCTAAGAATTAAATTGGTATTAAAAATTGTTAAATTAAAAACTCGGTTTCAGGGTTGGAAAATCGAAATTTTTTAGTACATAAAATTAGCCATATAAGTTCCTAATTTTGGTTTTTTATGAATGAAATCTTTTTTATACTTCGGGAAGAGTTAAATTGGTATAAAAACCAAAAAAAATTAAAAATCCAATTTCAGGGTTGGATTATCGGCATTTTCTGATTCATAAAAGTAACCATATTATATGTTATTTTTCATTTTATGATGAATTATACCTACTTTATATATACTGGTATTAAAAACCAAAAAAATCTAAAAGACGATTCTACGATTGGACAATTAGAACTTTTTGGGGTACATGAAACGGATTTTTTCTTGTTGTTTGTAAATAAAACATATATAATATTTTTGAAAGACGTTCAGAGGTATTAGAAATAAGAAAAGCCAAACATTTAGCTTACTAGCTGAAAATTTTAAACGAAAAGAATGACATCTGTTAAATATAGCACTTTTACTTGTTTTAGTTCATTTTACATTTAGGTTATAAATTTAAAGCAGAAAAATGGCAAATACGGTCAGTGGATCACAAATTTAAAGTTTCAAAGAGAAAAGAAGAAACTCAAAATGTTTTTTGGAGGGAGGGTGATCTTCGTGTGGATATGCCTAAAGTTGGTGACTTCGGAAGCAGCAACGACGGAAATACAGCCCATCGAGCTTTCTCTATTGATGTAATTTTCGCTGATATCAGAGGTGTTAATCATAATTTTTCGCTTAAAAATTATATTGATCTGTTTATCGTATAACTTTTCCATAAATTCAAACAAGATTTGTATCGGTGGCTACCAATGACCTCCAATGTCCACAAGGTGTTAATTCGTTCGAAGCAGGTTATAGAGAACACTATACTGCCAGTTGGTGTTTTTGGCGAATCGGCAGCTGAATCGCTCCACAAGACTTATAAATCAAACAGATTGCATCATGCTCGCAAAAACAGCAGAAATAACAGCCTTCAGGATGTTTTCAACAGAGCTTTAGATACATCCGATTCCATAATTTCGACAAAATACTTAAGAGTTGCGTTGCGTGCTCCGCAACAACATAAGCCTTTAAACCTTCCACATGAAGTTATATATAACTTCTAAGTTCCAATGATATAAATGAAAATGTGGATGAAGATAATCACTAGGAACAATGCGAATTTTTATCCGCTAATTCAAAAAATATTTCTAGAAAATGAATTGCAGTTAACTGATATAATCAATTTGACTGAAAACTGAAGTAAAATAATTTTTTTAATAGAAAAATAACAATCAAATAAATTGACTTTCTTTTGCATTTAATTGGTCACCAATGGGTTAATTTTTTCTTAGATTTATTCAAAAATGCCGGTCTTTAGCTTCGCTCTCAATTGGGCTCCAAAAATTTTAATGTTTTAAAAGTTATTTATTAATTTCGCACGGAAAAAGTAGGTGTTTGAAACATAGTTCCATGCTTTAAGCGCACAGGGACTTTCATAAGTCTAAAAGAACTTCTTATGTTTATCGATTCCCAGCATTGGAAACACGCGGAAGGTCATTCGAATCTGGTGGAGGGAAGCATACAACTAAAATCATAACTGCAGCTACGTCAACTCCAAGTTGTAGGATATGTGGATCGACAGAACATACCATATATTACTGTGGAAAGTTCCTAAAAGTGGCCCCAGCTGAGAGCTTGCACTTGACACAACAGACTGTGCATCAATTGCCTCAAATCTGGCCATGCTACAAAGGCATGCACGTCACGGTCTTTCTCAAAGTGCATTAAAAGGTAAAATACATTGTTGCACCAAAAGAAACTACATCAGCAATTCCGGCGGAAGGTTATAACAAAACACAAAACCCAATCTATGCATCACACAAAAATACACCAATCGAAGCTGCAACAAACAAAAAACTTGTTAGTAACAACTACGTAATACTAGCCCCCGCTAGGGTAAAAGTAATTGGAGCTAATGGCCACACCTGCATATTACGAGCTGTACTAGACTCTACATCACAAATAAATTTGATTACAAACAGAGTACTGAACGAGCTATCATTAGATTCATCAGATTCGTCATTGCATTGAAGGAATAGGCAGATTGGAATCTTCCTGAAAATATTAACAGCTAAGTTATCCATGGTTCAATAAAATGGATAAAATCTACATGTTGATCGGATCAGAATTGTATCATGAATTGGTGCGCACAAAATAAATGAGGATTAACCAATAATCACCAAGTCTATAAAATACAGTTTTGGATTGGGTGGTCCCTGGTAAATTACATGAAAAAACTGAATTTTTTTATCTTGGACCAGCACTCAGGGGATGACCCCTACATATGCAGTACATTGCGCCAGAACTAGAAAGAAGGGGATAGTATTGAGGGGACGGATAAAAGATAGATAATTTTGTGTAAGTATTTCAACCTTTTGTACTTCGCCGGCAAATTTTTTGCTACAGGACCAACGAAGGAGGGTGCTGTTACTATGTTTTAGTACATGATAGTGTCATGTACATGATCATGTTCATTCACAAAAAGGTTGGCAACAGCTAATACAACCATGCACTAACGCTGATCAGAAGAATTGAACACAATATTACACAACTCAGCGCGCGGAGTTGAACTCAGGACCCTACGCTTCATAGTCTCGTGCTCAACTACTTTAGCCAACACCACCCACAATTGGGCGACATGAGCAGTCTTTACTGCAGAAGAGCAACCAATAAACCAGCACATTTAAGAATTCTGGAAGCTTGAAGGCACGAATAGTACAGACCGAGTTATAAAACGATATGAACATTTTGCCCTAAACATAGCAAGAACCGAGGATGGAAGGTTCGTTGTCCGTCTACCATTTGAAGAGAAACCTTTCATTCTCGGAAGTTCTAAAACAATGGCCTTTAATCGATTTATACTATTGGAAAACCGATTTCCTGAGCTGAGAACAGAATGCAAAAAATTCATACAAGAATTCGAATTCTTTGGGCACAGGGAAGAAATACAAGAGGACGACATTCCTGATATACACCACTGCGTACTGAAACCTGACAGTTCTACTACAAAATTAAGTGTAGTATGGTGCTATAGTTCCTTTCTGTTTGTGAAAGAGCTCTCGAAACAAAGGCTATGGGCCTTTTGGACCCATCTGCCCATAAGTATGATAAAATACCGGCCACAGAATTATTTGAAGCATCCGTCGACAAAACAATCGGCAAGTTAGGGTTAAAATGAACCAATACCCTGTTGGAAGTAACCTCAGCCTTTAAAGATTTAAATGCATTGTGGCACACCTTCGACCACTTAAATTTGGCGTCTTTTCTAAGAAGCTCGTATATCGGAACCATCTTGTTTGCAAAGTTAGGGATACATTTTGAATAATAATTAAGCATGCCTACAATTGCTCGCACTTCCGAAATATTTCGAGGAATAGGAGCATCTACAACTGAAGAAATGCGATCTTTCTTTAAACTCAACTCATTCCGATCAAAACCTAAATAAGAAACTTTGTGTCTGAAAAATTCACACTCATTAAGCCGTAACCCAGCAGATTCTAATTTAGTAACCTCCGATTCTATCGTTTTAACGTGATCAGAAAAACTGCTACCAGTGATGATAATATCATCCAAATAGTTTATAACATTTGGAATTCCACGCAAAACATTTTCGATGGTTTTTTGAAAAATAGCCGCAGCTGGAATTACGCCGAACGGCAGACGTGTCATTTTAAAAATTCCCAAGTGAGTACTCCAGGCACATAGCATTTGTGATTCTTCATCTAATACCAATTGATTATAAGCATTTGAAAGATCCAACTTGGTATATAATTGACCTTGTAATGACGCAAATTATTTATCTATTAGCGGAAGGGTATATTTCACATCCTCCAAATATTTATTTATTGTGGATTTGTAGTCCCCACATAAACGAATTTGCCCATTAGGTTTAATAATGGGAACCAATGGTGTACCCCATTCCGAGTTGTCCACTTGTATTAAGACCCCTTTTTCCACCAAGTCCTGCAACTGAAATTCAATCCTATAGCGTCATGCTAATGGCACAGGTCTTGGATTGAAAAAAAATCAGCTTAACATTCTCTGTCAAATTAAGCTTCACCGGAATATTTACCTAAGTCTTTTTTAAACACATTTAAAAAACCTTTTCGTATGCCTTGTACACACTCATTCGTGCTACTAACCGCGTTTACATTTGAAAGACCAATTCCGAACAAAGCTATAAAATCGCGGCCTAAAAGTGACGGACTATACGTATTTGTAATGACAAAACGCAAGTTCTTACTTTGTTGACGAAATCTTACAATAGCGTTAAACTCACCAATAACATTAATTCTTTCTCCACCATATGCACAAAATTTATCCATACAGGGGCTCAAATTTTTCATCTGCAAAAAATTATTAAATGTTTCCTTCGACATTAAAGAACACGCGGCTCCAGTATCCACAATAAAAACCATAACTTTTTTATTTACTTCTACAGACAACGTGAATGGTACAGAATAATATTCATCCATAATCCACGTGGAAATTTTGTTAAATAATTAACCTCACTTTCTTGACCTTCCTTTATAAACCATTTTGCCTCCAAGGTCATTGCTTTTTTATACGCCATTTCTAGAGTCAAAGTCTCGTCCTCCTCACAAAGTCTTTCATATATTTTGCTTTAAAAACCGGTAACGATTATATTCAGCAAAAATTGTTGAAGTTGCGCTTCAAATTTGCACTCCATGGCCAACTTTTTTAATCTTGCATACCAACCAGAAACTGACTCGGTGTCTTGTTTCTTAGCATCGAAAAAACTTCTCCTCTCCTGAAAAATTATCACGGGAGGTGAATAATGTTGGCTTAGCAATAAACAAAGGTTGTTATATGTATTTTTATTGGTAAATCTGGAAAACACAATTCTCTCAACAACCCATAGGCATCTAATCTGACAGCTTTTAATGAAATTAACACTTTCACCTTGTCCTCTTCTATTGCCGCCTCCACAAAATGAGAGTCTAAGACTTCTTGCCAGTTGCGCCACTTATCGCACTCTGGACGAAACTCCCTTAGGCCAGTGGTTAAGGAAGGCGGAAAAATACTTTCATTATTAGACGCTGTTGTATTCTCCACCTTCGCCATTTCTTTTTATTCAGGCCACTCGAAAAACTCGTATAAATTATTTTGTTGAATCATCAAATGTTTACTAAAAATTTATATTATAAATTTAAATTATACAAATCTATATTGCTTGATGTCTTTTTTATACCCTCCAAAAAAGAATTTGGAGGGTATATTCACTTTGTCATTCCGTTTGTAACGCATCGAAATATGCATATCAGACCCCATAAAGTATATATATTCTTGATCAGTGATGAAATCTAAGACGATCTGAGCATGTCCGTCCGTCCGTCCGTCCAAAAAAGGGGAAAAAGTTCCCCTAAGAAGAACTAAACCAACCCAGAAAAAACAACATAATTTTTAAAGTTTTTTGGTTATTTTGTTAAGCAAATGATATATTTTTATGTCAAATACAGTCCAACGCCTTAAATAAAATAAAAATATTTTTGACCCCGCCCACTTCAGTGGGCGTTATTATAGACAAAAATAGCATAAAAAGTTAACAAATTGTTTTACTTAAGCCTACATTCCTTAAAAATAACACTTTTAAGCCTTAATGACGAAGCTGAGACGAAACCTGGTAAATGACCCTTTTGCCCCCTAAATGACCCTACCAAAAAAAAATTTTTTTTTTAAATTTTGTATATAAGCATCCCAAGCATTTATCTTTCGAGTTTTATGACTGCCGATTTCTGCCCTACCTCCCCCCCCCCTCTTCCTTTGCCCCCTAAATGACCCTGCCAAAAAAATTTTTTTTTTTAAATTTTGTATATAATCATCCCAAGCAGTTGTCTTTAGAGTTTTATGACTGCCTGTTGCTGCCCTACCCCCTCCTCCCCCTTTGCCCGCTAAATGACCCTATTAAAAAAAAGAAATTTTAATTTTGTACATAATTATCCCAAGCACTTATTTTTAGAGTTTTATGACAAAGGTGAAATGTTTCCCCCACAGCCGTTGCCAGAGCCCCGCCAAAATACAGTTTTTATACCCTCCAAAGAGAATTGTGATGAAGTCTAAGACGGTCTAGCAATGCCCATACGTTCGTCTGTGGAAAACATGATATTGTATAATTTTGAACCCCGCCCCCTTTAGTGGGCGTTGACGTACGATATTATATAAAGGAACTCTGTCCCACCAAGTTAAACATTTCAAATTCACTTACTAAATATTTGGAGGGTATTTAAGATTCGACCCGGTCGAATATAACGTTTTTACTTGTTTTACACTCGTCGCCACTATGATGTTTTGTGTATGAGAGTTAAGCAAGAAGTGTTTGTTATTTAATTTCTTTCTCTTACAACTAATTTAATAACAAGATAGTTATGGTACACGACAACTAGATGGCATTATTCCACAATGTATATAAATAAATATAAAAAGGCTGGTTGAAATAAGCTGGAGGCACTGTATCTAGGTACATCTTTTCGAAAATTTCTTAAAGTAGCTTTTAAGTGAATTAATAAGTAGGCTTTTTGCAAAAATTGTTTCTTTTGTATTTAAACTAACCAAATGTTCAGGTAAAAAATGGAGAAATATTTTAACATTAAATATCTATTTTTGCTGCATAAAATTAGCTGCGAGCCCCTGTATTGTAAACTTCAAATTATAATTATTCATAATTTAGAGAATGACTGTTAAATAAAATTTATTTAATAATCGTGTAGACTGCGATGTTTCTACATGAGAATGAAATGAAAAGGTCATTAATTAGGTCTCGCAACCGTACATTTCTCCCGCTGGGAATGTTAGAGATAAGAGTAATGTCACCAACACAATCCTAATTGACTTCACTGCCATAGGGACACAAACACATAACTGTATAGGATTCAGCCGGCGAGAGAATGAGATAGAACACATTAGACGTTCTCGGTCTCTTCTTTGTGCAACTCTTCGTAGCATCCCCACTATCGTCTACTAAACATTGTTCGAACGTTCTACGTGTTATCTACGTGTGTTTGCGCCTGCGTATTAGAAAGATTTAGTATAAGTGTGTTGATTGTTGATGAATTTTTATTTGTGTCAACATTTTCAGCTCCTTGATAAATTAATTTTACAATTATGAAAAAACTAAAGTGGAAAATAATAATAAAAAAATTAAAAAAAATACTCATTGTGGAATATTGAAAATGATAAAATTTTAATTGTTTTCAGTAATTCTAATTCTTTTTTTATGTATATATATATATATATATATATATATATATATATATATATGAATGTTTGTATGTCCTTTATAGAATAGTAAACTATGCATTTGATCATGTTATGATGTTTAGCAAAGCTGTTGCGCATGAGCCGACGAAGGTTTCTAAGTTGGTATGACCAATTTCCGACAGGCGGCGCCACTGAAAATTACTCAAAATTAATTAAATCGTAAACTGCGCATTTGATCAAGAAAAGTTGTTACGCTTGAGCCGACGGAGGTTTCTAAGTTGGCGTGATTAATTTCCGATAGATGGCGCTACTGACAATTAATTTAAATGTATTGAAGCATAAGCTAAGTATTTGATTATGTTATGATCTTCAGAAAAGTTGAGCCGACGAAGGTTTCTAAGTTGGTATGACCAATTTTCGGCAGGTGGCGCCACTGAAAATTACTCAAAATTAATTAAATAGTAAACTATGCATCTGACAACGTGTTGATCGGGCATATACCATACATTTTAGGATTCATAATATTAGATTCATCATTTCATTAATAATACTTGCTATAACTTATTCCAAAAAAATAAGTTTTTTAATCAGGGACTTTTCAGACGTTTCACTTCTACCGTGTGTGACTTACACACACACACACACACTTTATTTACATCTGGAGATATTGTGCGTTTTAGTAAAAATTTTCACTAAGCCTATTTATATTATCAGCTTATACAGTATTGTTCGAAACCTAAGCAACTTTTTCTAAACAAAAACGCCAATGAATTTTAATACTATTATGTGCTCTCATTTAAATTACATCAACAACAATTTGATTGAACTTATTTACAATTATTAATAAACAAAACTAACTACATATTTTGCACAACTAATTACATATTTTTTTAGAAAAAGTTGCTTAGGTTTCGAACAATACTGTATGTGCCTCCAAATTCATCAGCTGCTGTTTATGAAGAATATTTTCCGCTATTTAAAGCCATCTGATATCATGATTGTGATTGGTGGTTTCAATATTTCTATTGATAACAATTATTTATGTCCATCCAGCTCATTGGACACTGCAGAAACATTTATCAATGGCTTATCTCAACATTGCCTATTTCAAATTCATACCATATGCAACAATATAGACATAACGGTAGATCTTATATTTGTCAACGAACCTTCTGAGTTCTCAGTATTACGTCATACACCGGTTTCTTATCCTGAAGATATTTATCATCCAACTATTGAATTAAACCATTTCTGCTCATGCCCAATTCAGAGTTCAAATAATGCTCAGGGGTCTGCTGTCTTCAGCTTTAATCTCTTTAATTATGATGAATTGCAACTTCGGCTGTCACATATCGATTGTTTTCGCGAATTTTCTATCTGTAAAGGAGACTTGGATGTGAGTATAAACAAATTTCACAGTATTTTAAACGAATGTTTTTGTCTACTATACCTAAAGTAATTCCTGCTTAACGGCTTCGTCCTCCATGGAACTCAAAGTATCTGGAAAGGCTCAAGAACAAAAAAAAAAAAATATTTAAAAATTATAAAAGGAATGGTTAACGCATTAACTACATAAGATATACAACATCTAGATCGGATTATATAGCTGCTAATCAAATGGCGTATACAAATTATCTTCCTAAAGTGAGCAATATTTTTAAAAATAATCCCAAATCGTTTTTTAAGTTTGTTAACTCTAAACGACGAGCAATAAATTTTCCTTCCGTTATGAAGTTTGGTTTCACAGAATCGTCAGACAACCATGCAATAGGTAATATTTGCAGATTTTTTTGCATCGGCTTGTTCGTCATCATCGTTTAATACCAATAAGCATTACCCGTACAAAATATATAAATCAACCAATATTAATATTTCACGTTTTGATCAGCAAACAGTTCTAAATTATATGAACATACTAAAATTTTCGTATTCTCCTGGTCCGGATGGTGTTCCAAGCTCCGTATTGAAGAACTGCTCTCAGTTTCTATGTGTACCACTAATTTATTTATTTAACAAATTCTTAAATGACGGATATTTTCCATCGCTTTGGAAACAATCTTATAGGTATTACACCTCAATTCAAGTCGGGATCTAAAGAAAACATAGCAAATTATATTTGATTGCTAAGTTAAGAATTATACTGAAATTATTCGCTCCACCGTTACAAAATTTGGTTGAGCTTACGAGGAGAGAAGACTGATGTTGTATACTTTGATTTTAGTAAGGCGTTTGATAAAATGAATCACAATCTTCTGCTGTATTAACTAGATCGTATTGGCTTTGGAACATCACTTATTATCACTTATATTAAATCTTACTTAGAAGAGAGAGAAAGCAGTGCGTTGAATTCCGTAATTCATATTCTAAGTACATTGATGTAATATCAGGTCGCTTTATAACGAATATGCTAATTGTCTTTATATGGTTGATTCTATCAATGATCTGGGAGTTCTTTCATATGCTAAATTGGCCAAAGCAACTGGTGTTCTTGTATTCATCAAAAGATGGGTTAACATAACTGTTATGGTTTGGATGATAATTAACAACCCCAAGTCTTAAAGTCAAAACAATTCAATTATATTTATTAACTTGTCAATTTCTTACAAACTCTGCGATTTCTTCATCTATGCCAGGGCAAAATACATGACTTCTGGCCACAGATTTCATCCTTTCTTTGCCTGGATGACCTCTACGTAACTGATGCAACACACGATTTCGTAGAGGGGTTGGTATGATGACACGCTCTCCGTAAAGTATACAACCGTTTACTACACTCAACTAACCTCTGCGCCTATAATATGAGAGTAGTGAATCTTCAACGGTTGTTTTCCATCTTGAATTTAGGGCTTTGATAACTTTTTGCAACTGCTCACATTTGTTTGTAGCTTGTTGTACCATCTTAACCGTAACTGGAAAACCGCTAACTTGATCATTCAGGATTGAAGTCATATCTTCTTCCAGTTGAGTACATGCTATCACCATATCTTCGTTCCCATCATCGTTAATCAATCTCGACAGAGTGTCCACACATCCAAAATCTTTTGTATTTACATACTGCAATTCAAAATTATAACGCATCAAAGTGAGTGCCCACCTTTACAATCGGTTTGCAGTATGTACTGGGATACCTTTTTTACTGCCAAAGATAGAAAGTAAAGGTTTGTGATCAGTCCATAAAATGAACTTTCTTCCAAATATGTATCGATGGAACTTTTTCACTACAAAAATTAACGCAAGCGCTTCCTTCTCTATCTGAGAGTATTTTTGTTTTGCATGCGTTAAAGTACAAGCTGCGTGTGCGATAACCTTTTCTATGTTATCAGGCATAATGTGACAAATGAAAACTCCATGGTCCTTACCTGATACATCTGCTGCTGCTTTCAAGAGTAGATTTGGATTATAATGCGTCAATAGCAAATCAGAATTTAGGTTAGGCTAGGTTAAAAGGGGCTGCCCGCAGTAAGTGAGAAAAACACTCGGAGGCCATCAAAAGGCCCATTGTGATGCCCAGAGGACTATACCCTACACACTCTTCTCAAGACGAAGTGGTGGTTCCTGAGAACCATCCAGAACTTCTCACAAAGCCCGCCAGGGCAGCCAGCGGTGCATCCCTGAGGCAGTCAAGATCCCGCAGGAAACGAGAGCCTAGATGTCTAAGCCTACGCTCCTGCAGGGCCGGACAGTCACAAAGGAAATGCTGTACTGACTCCTCCTCCTCCTCATCGAAGCAGCTCCTGCAGCGGCCATCATGGGGAAAGCCCAAACGCTCCGACATGTGCCCAATTGCACAGTGCCCCGTCAAGACCCCTATCAGGAATGCCAACGGCTGTTTCCCAAAAAACAGAAGTTGCCTAGTCCTAGCTCTGCTAAGCGAGGGCCATAGAGTTTTGGAGACCCTACAGGTAGTAATACTTGACCACCTGTTTGTCACCTCCCTCCTTGCCCACCTCTGAAATCTGCCCAGCAGCTCAACTGAGGGAATGTCAATGTCCCTACGCGATACTGCTTCATCCAAGGCCGAACCCGCTCTCGCGCATTCGTCCGCCATCTCATTCCCCTGAATGCTTTCATGCCCTGGAACCCAAACCACATTGACATCATGCCCCCTAAGCCTGGCCAGAGATTGAATGTATGCCAGTACACATCTCGACTTCATCATCTCCGAACCCAGGGCTCTAATTGCTGCCAGACTATCTACACAGATGTCAATAGTTCTTGCCTCCAAATTGAGCCCATCAATCCTTAATGCTGCCTCGGTAATGGCATAAATCTCTGCTTGGAAAACTGTCGAGGTATCGGGTAGCCTGAGCGATACCGAAAGGCCGAGACCCTCGGAAAATACCCCCGAACCAGTGCCAGTGTCCATCTTCGAGCCGTCCGTAAAAACCAAAGTTGCATTACTACGAGTCGCGGAGTTTTCCATCCAGTCCTTCCTCTCCGGGAATGTGACTGAGACGGATTTGTCGAAGCACATGACCGGAGTCATATAATCAGTCCGTCCCCCCAGGACCTGCCCTCCTACCTTTTGTAGGATAATGCCATGTCCCGTACGGTCATGCCTGAAACTGCCCGACTCCATGAGCGTGAGGGCAGATCTGGCAGATATGTACTTGATGTATATCTCAAGGGGAGCCAAATCAAGCATTGTCTCTAGACTGGCCTGAGGGGCCGATCTCATTGCGCCAGTCACAGCAAGGCATGCTAGCCTCTGTACCTTGCCCAGTATAGAGAGATATGTACTCTTGTCCACAGCCCTCCACAAAACAAGTGATCCATAAGTAAGAATGGGTCTGATCACATACATCCAGTGCAGGATGTACGGTTTCAACCCCCATCTCCTCCCTGAAACTCTCTTGCATGCGTAAAACGCACATAGAGCCCTCCTCGTTCTATCCTCCACATTTCGTCTCCACGATAGTTTAGAGTCTAGAATAATGCCAAGGTACTTCGCTTCCCTCGAGAGTCCCAAGCTCATGCCACCAAGGCATTGTGGCCTAAAAGCCGGGATCTTATATCTCTTGGTAAAAAGTACCAGTACAGTCTTCGAAGGGTTTATGCCTAGACCGTTCCCCTTGGCCCAGTCCAGTAGTTCGTTCAGCGCCGATTCCATGAGTTCACTTATCGTAGGCAGATATTTACCCCTTATAAGGAGTACAACGTCGTCAGCATATGCAACTACCTTGGTGCCACCTGCGTTCAACCTGAAAAGGATGCTGTTCAGGACAAGGTTCCATAGGAGCGGAGCCAGAACTCCCCCCTGCGGAGTGCCCCTTGTTACAGCCTTCCTCCTCGTACTCATGCCCAAACTGGATACTATCGATCTGCTCCTAAGCATGTTCCCTGCCCAGTCCGTAATTAACTGGTCCGCACCGATCTCTCTGAGCGCCCCAGTTATCGAGGATATGTTCAGATTGTTAAAAGCGCCCTCTATGTCTAGGAAGGATGCCATAACAAACTCCTTCTTGTCAAGGGAATCTTCTATAGTGCCGACAACATCATGCAGCGCCGTCTCCACCGACCTACCCTTCTGGTAGGCATGCTGTGCACCGCAGAAATTCTCTGGCGAGAAAAGTTCCCTGACATACAAATCAACCAGTCTCTCCAGTGTTTTCAATAGAAAAGATGACAGACTGATTGGTCTGTAATCTTTAGCGGTACTGTGGTTTATCCTCCCCGCTTTTGGAATGAATAACACAGTAACCTCCCTCCACTCCATAGGAATGTACCCGTAAACGAGACTTCCCCTAAAGATGATTAGCAGCCATGGTAAAATCGCCTCCATGGCATGCTGCATCAGCGCTGGGAAAATACCATCTGTCCCCGCTGACTTAAAGGGCTTAAAAGATGTCACTGCCCATCTTACCCTGGCTGACTGTACAATGGAGTCCACCAAATCACTCCCTAGGATAGCTGTTTGCACGGGGACGACAGTACCACGTACGTCCGCCCCGTCCTCGCAATCCGGAAAGTGAGTTTCCATTAGTAGCTCCAGGGTATCCTCGCTGCTTTCAGTAAAAGTCCCGTCAGACCTCATAAGGGATCCCGGCGTGCCAGGCTCCATAGAGAGTAGTTTTCTTAGGCGGGAAGCCTCAGATGTGTCCTCCAAGTCACCACAGAAACGCTTCCACGATTCCCTCTTTGCCTTCCTGGTTTCGCTCTTGAAGACGTTGAAAGCCCTACGATAGTTATCCCAGTCTATGGGATTTCTGTCGCGCTTCGCCTTATTAAAAAGTCTCCGGCAGTCTGTCTTGAGCTGCTTGAGTCTCGGATTCCACCACTTCTGATGGACTTTCGTTGACGGTTGCCGCTCCCGACAAGATGCGTGATAGGCGTCCCTCAGTGTCCTTGACAAAAGGACTGAAGAGTCCTCCAGCTCCTGAATGCTGCCCACCTGCTCCGCTACTGGAGGTGGTAGGGCCTCCACGAGCTTTCTGAAACTTCCCCAATCCGTCCGCCTAGGGTTCCTGTAAGGCTTGCCCCCGCTCGGAATAAGATCGATCGTAAAAGTGATTCTGTTATGATCAGAGAATGAGCACTCAAGGCTCACCCTCCAGTCAGATATTCTAATAGAGTCCCTATCACTAACCAAAGTTAAATCAATGACCTGTTGCCTGATCTTATCAGAATTTAAAATACTTTATTTTCAAATGCTCGCTTACAGTCTGCTGTCCACTCAAACTTCACATTGTCATGCAGCAATTTGTCTAAAGGTGCCCTTAAATTGCTCATGTTGCGCACAAACTTACCATAGTAGTTGACACTACCTCAAAATGCTCGAAGCTCTGAAACATTCTTTGGAGGTGGCATTTATAGGGTGGATTTGATCGTCTCTGAATCTGGTCGTATTCCTGATTGTGACACGATGTTTCCCAAATGTTTCACCTCTGTTGAGAAAAGTTTGCATTTTCCCATTTTAATATGAAATTTATATTCTCGTAACCTCTGCAGGACTTTGAATACATTTTGTACATGTTTTTCCCATATTGCACCACCGATAATTATATCGTCTATGTACGTATTGTCAATGTCTGCTAACATGGTATCTATTATTTGTTGGAACACGGAAGGTGCACTTGTACCTAGTACATTTAGGGAGTCAATATCCACTACAAAAATTTTCATTTGTTGTGCTTCCCCGTTGAGCTGAAGTTCACAAGGGAACTCTGCTATAAAACGAATTTTTCCTTGTGACGCACTGATAGCGTGACTATGTTGGGGCTGCGAACCTGGACTGCCCAAGTCAAGCCAATTTCGCTTGCCAATAATAGTTACGTCTGAGGCGGAATCAATCTGGAGTTTGAAAGTTTTCCCTTCACTGACAGTCATTGGTGTTGTTGGTTAATAACAACTTCAACATATTTGCGGCGAGCTGCAAAATTAGCACTATTTACCTGTACTTGGTTGCCTGCTGGTCGATTATCACCTTGATGGTTTTTCTTTCTACCGCCATAGAATGCTCCCTTGTACGGTTTATTTTTCTGTGAGCTGCAATAACCTTCCTTGTGACCCACACGTTTACATTGAGTGCATTTATGATTTGTGAATTCACAGTGCTCTAGGTAATGCATCGCACCACAATTCCAACAGGGCGATTTTGGTATCTCTTTTGCCTTAGGTTGTGGCTTAACGTTCCACTTACCATTTACATTGTTTACATTCGGGTCTCTAACAGCATTCACGAGTTTATTTGGATGTTCCACCATCACAGTGTCTTTCTTCAAATTTAGCATTCGCTCTGCCGTGCTGACTAACTTGTTCAACTTTGGCTCCGTCTCATCTTACAACCCAACTAGTAGTCTTGTATGCATTTCTGCATCTTGTCTGCACCTCAAACCCATTTCGAAAATTAGAAACTCTATCTGATCAGCTGTTATATCTGCCAGTTTAGATTTTTCACAGCATTCATTTACACGAGCTTCATAAGTGACGATATCTTCTTGGGGTTGTTTTTCTAGCTGCAAACATTTGTACCTAAGGCTAAAAATAGATTCTCTTGAACCAAACATATTTTGCAGTAGTTTGATTGTTTCTGAAAAAGAAATGTCTCTAGGGTTTTTAGGTAAGATATACGTTGTAACTTAGCTATGCTGCTGGCCAACTTTTCCATTAGAGCTGCTTGGCTTTGTTCAGTTCGACCCTTTGTAAGCATTTGAAGCAATTTGCTTTGCAGTGGTAATAACTCCTGAATCTTTGTTTCTGTCATTACGATGCCATAATATGTTGTTCAAAGAAACAAAATGTCGGTTTCGCCAAGGTGTAATTTTATTATCTTCTTAAAAGTTTCAAATTTTTCTTCCTGCACTTTCTTAAACCTCGTCGCCGATTTCTGTTATGGTTTGGATGATAAATAAAAACCCCAAGTCTTTAATTCAAAACAATTCAATTATATTTATTAACTTGTTACAAGAAACGTGTACTTTTACTTAAGTTACAAATTACAAGAGAGCGATCTTTTATATTGAACAGGAAGTAAGTATTTTGAGGATGACATTTAAAATGCATTGTTGTATTTGGATCGTAGTAGGTTCACAATCCTACAACAATAACGAAGCAGCTCTTTACTACTTTTGTTCGGCCTATACTAGAATATGGATCTGTCATTGGGATCCCCAATACCAATTCCATTCTAATAAAATTGAATCTGTTCAAGTTCAGTTGTTGTTATTCTATCTTCGGTCTAGGATGGGACCCTAATAAGAGATTGCCATCTTATATAAACCGCCTTGCTCTTATTAAATTGCCTTCTTTGAAAAGTCGTAGATGTATGTTAAATGTGGAATTCCTTATAAATCTGTTAAACGGGAATCTGGATTCTCGTTTCTTCTGAATATTATATGTATATTTGAATGTACCGATACGAGTAACTAGGAACTATAATTTTTTTTTTTAAGAGTAGGACCAGCACTCAGGGGATGACCCCTACATATGTCATGCATTGCGCCGGAACTGAAAACGAGGGGATAGTATTGAGGAGACAGAATAGGAAAGATGAGACGATGGAAGTTTTTTTTTTTTTTTAGCTATTGCAACCTTTTACTTCGCCGGCTAATTTTTGCTACAAGGCCGACGAAGGTGAGTGCTGTTACTCTGCTTTTAGTACATGATAGTGTCAGTCGCTGCCAATTATGTTCAGTGACCAGTGACTATGCCTTCATCATTGAAACAGGAGGCAACAACTAACACAACCACGCACTAATGCTGATCAGAAGAATTCTACACAATATTTCATGACTCAGCGCGGGCTCGAACTCACGACCCTCCGCTTCATAGTCTCGTGTTCTACTACTTCAGCCAACAGCACCTTCATATTAAATACTATTCCCCAAATTATGTTAACTCCGATCCTCTCCGTAGATTTTGTGATCAGTTCAATTCGCTGTACACCTTTATTGATTTTAACAAAAGGGTCAGACGAATCCATGCGTGCATAGAAATTCCTAGTGATTTTCTTCATCCACATTTTCATTTATATCATTGGAACTTAGAAGTTATATATAACTTCATGTGGAAGGTTTAAAGGCTTATGTTGTTGCGGTGCACGCAACGCAACTCTTAAGTATTTTGTCGAAATTATGGAATCGGATGTATCTAAAGCTCTGTTGAAAACATCCTGAAGGCTGTTATTTCTGCTGTTTTTGCGAGCATGATGCAATCTGTTTGATTTATAAGTCTTGTGGAGCGATTCAGCTGCCGATTCGCCAAAAACACCAACTGGCAGTATAGTGTTCTCTATAACCTGCTTCGAACGAATTAACACCTTGTGGACATTGGAGGTCATTGGTAGCCACCGATACAAATCTTGTTTGAATTTATGGAAAAGTTATACGATAAACAGATCAATATAATTTTTAAGCGAAAAATTATGATTAACACCTCTGATATCAGCGAAAATTACATCAATAGAGAAAGCTCGATGGGCTGTATTTCCGTCGTTGCTGCTTCCGAAGTCACCAACTTTAGGCATATCCACACGAAGATCACCCTCCCTCCAAAAAACATTTTGAGTTTCTTCTTTTCTCTTTGAAACTTTAAATTTGTGATCCACTGACCGTATTTGCCATTTTTCTGCTTTAAATTTATAACCTAAATGTAAAATGAACTAAAACAAGTAAAAGTGCTATATTTAACAGATGTCATTCTTTTCGTTTAAAATTTTCAGCTAGTAAGCTAAATGTTTGGCTTTTCTTATTTCTAATACCTCTGAACGTCTTTCAAAAATATTATATATGTTTTATTTACAAACAACAAGAAAAAATCCGTTTCATGTACCCCAAAAAGTTCTAATTGTCCAATCGTAGAATCGTCTTTTAGATTTTTTTGGTTTTTAATACCAGTATATATAAAGTAGGTATAATTCATCATAAAATGAAAAATAACATATAATATGGTTACTTTTATGAATCAGAAAATGCCGATAATCCAACCCTGAAATTGGATTTTTAATTTTTTTGGTTTTTATACCAATTTAACTCTTCCCGAAGTATAAAAAAGATTTCATTCATAAAAAATCAAAATTAGGAACTTATATGGCTAATTTTATGTACTAAAAAATTTCGATTTTCCAACCCTGGAACCGAGTTTTTAATTTAACAATTTTTAATACCAATTTAATTCTTAGCGAAGTATAAAATATTTTGAATTCACTGAAAAAAACCAAAATTGGGAATTTATGTGGGTACTTTTATGTACCAAAACTATTTCGGTTTTCCAACTCTGGAAGCGAATTTTAATTTTTTTACCAATGCAATTCTTAGTGAGGTGTAACATAGTTTTACTTGGCAAAAAAAAAGTACATTTTTAAAATTTTTGGTCACTTTCATGTACCATAAAATATTTCATTTGTCCAACCATGGAGTCGAAATTTTGATTTTTTAAGACTTTATTACCAATTATGTTCTTCCCGAATTGTAAAACAGTTTTAATTAGCAACAAAAAAAACAACGTGAATAGCCTTTTTGATTACTTTTATGCAGAAAAAATATTTCAATTTCCCAACCCTGGAAGCGAAATTTTAATAAGGCAACTCTTAATAAGGCATGAAATAGTTTTATTTAAGAAAAACTTAATATTTGTAACCACGTTGGTCACTTTCATGTACTACAAAATATTGCAGTTATCCAACACTGGAATCTAACTTTTGATTTTTTTTTTAATTTTTGATACCAATTTTGTTTTTCCTGAACTAAAAAATAGTTTTAATTAGTAAAAAAACCGACGTTAGTTGCTTTTTTGGTTACTTTTATGTATAAAAAAAATTTAAATATACCAATCCTAGTCTTCATTAGGTATAAAGTCATTCTATTTAAGAAAAACTTTAAATTTGCAACCATTTTGGTCACTTTCCTGTAATACAATATATTGCATGTTATAAACAAAACGTTAAACTTCCCAACCCTAGAAGCGAAATGTTAACTTTTTTTGTGTTTTTTGTTTACAAATCCAAGTAGTATTAGTTAAGAAATTTCGATTTTTATGCAAATTTTTGATACCAATTTTGTTCTTCCTAAAATATAAAATAGTTTTAGTTACCAAAAAAAAAAAAATTCAAAAAATAAAAAAAACAACGTCTATTGCCTTTCAGGTTAATTTTATGTATAAAAAAAATTTTTCAATCTCCCAACCCTGGAATCGAAATTTTAATTTTTAAAATTTTTTTTATCAATGCAAATCTTTATAAAGTAATATATTTTGAAGAAAAACTTCAAATTTTTAACCATTTTGGTCACTTTCATGTACTATAAAATGTTGCATTTGTCCATACTTGCATTTGAAATTTTATTTTTGAATTTTTGACACCAATTTTTTTTTTTTTTTTTTTTTTAAGAATAGGACCAGCGCTCAGGGGATGACCCCTATATATGCAATGCATTGCGCCAGAACTGAAAACGAGGGGATAGTATTGAGGGTACAGATTAGGAAAGATGAGAAGATAGACAGTTTTTTTTTTTTTTTTTTTTTTTTTTTTTTTGTAGCTATTTCAACCTTTTACTTCGCCGGCTAATTTTTGCTACAGGGCCGACGAAGGTGGGTGCTGTTACTCTGCTTTTTTAGTACATGATGGTGTCAGTCGCTGCCAATTATGTTCAGTGACCAGTGACTATGCCTTCATCATTGAAAACGGGCTGGCAACAACTAACACAACCACGCACTAATGCTGATCAGAAGAATTTAACACAATATTTCATGACTCAGCGGGGGCTCGAACTCACGACCCTCCGCTTCATAGTCTCGTGTTCTACTACTTCAGCCAACAGCTGAATTATAAAATACTTTTAGTTAGCAAAAAAAAAACAACGTCAGTTGCCTTTTTGGTTACTTTTATGTACAAAATAAATTTTCAATTTCCCACCCCTGCACTATGGGCTCCCAGACCGGTTTTTGAGGCAAAAAATCATAGGAAGCTCCTAGACGCTTGAAATTTTGTGGGATTAAGTATAAGGCCCATTAAAGGTCTTAGTAAAAATTTCATGCTAATTGGGTAATGTCACGCCCACTTCTATGTGCGAAAATTAATTGTGCGTCTAGATACATACAAATTATGACTTGAAATTGAGTTTGTTTTAACTACACTGGACAACAGTGAAATAGTATTTGGCAAAAAATGTGCTAAGTATATAGAATTTGACCCGCTTTATTGTAGAAAATATATACATATATATATAAGGGGATTTTAGTTAACGAGATATCGCATTTTCAATATTTCGATTTTTACGAGTTTTTCAAGAAATTTGAATTCATAAATTCAAAATATAACACGTATGTATTTTTATAACTCATAAGTTGAGTCCAGCCCGAAGTTGAGTTGAACCCGGTTCACTTCGGGTGGCCTAAAACAATTTTTGTCTAATATAAAATACTAATATATTTTAAAGAAAATAGATTAAAACTAAAAAAGATTCACGATTATTATGTAAAAATTTATTCTCTGTAGGTATTTGTTTACGATACTTCAATCAATAAATAGCAAAAAAATTAAATTATGTAGAATACAGCAAAATTAAGATTCATCGAAGTCTTGTAATGTTTCATCAATTTCTAATTCAAAATTAATTTGGAATGATGTCTCATCTTCTTCAGAATTGGAATCGCTATCATTTTCAATTGCATTTGATGTAGATGGAAACACACATTCAGGAGTCTCTGGAACCTTCAAAAGAGAAATAACTTCTCGTGGAAAAGTCAACTTTCTTTTTGCTGAGTAACGTTTCTTCAAATACACACTAGATAAAAATGGGTCAGACGAATCCATAGCTCGGTTAAATACATCAGTTATATTGTGTTCCCTAGAATCCAGTCGTGCGTGTTCAATTCTATCCTTTTTATAAAATTTGTTTCTAGCCTCAGAAGCATTTTCCCCAGCACACCCAAGAGGCACGATTGAAGTTTGTAATATTTGTGAAGAATGTGCTAGAATTTTATGCAAGGTCGGCGACATTGGGAACCATTCGTAATTTTTAAAATATATATCAGCAGTTTCATAACAAAAACTCTTAAAAATCTCAACATTTATTTCAAATTCACTGGAAATGGCAATAAGTATTATATGCAGGTGCTTTATAAATTCGACATTAACATCTGTTATAGATGCAAACAATTCTGGATTTGAAAATGCTCTTCGAGCTGTATTACCATCATTCGTCGATCCGCTACCATTACTTTTCGGCTTGTGAACATGAAGACCCATTTCCTTCCAAACAGTTTCTTGGATTTTGCGTTTTCTTTCTTGCACTAATTTCTTGTCCTCCGTATTTCGAATTTGCCATTTTTTAACCTAAAGTCTATATGACAGATTAAGAACAAATTCAAGGCATCTTATCCATGCGTGTAAGGGGCTTATACCATATTTTAATGAGCTTGGTTTTGGCTGAAAGTGTAACGAACTTAAATCTTTTATTGACAACAACTGCTTCGGATTTGCTCCACATATTGGACATGATTGTGCGGACTTTGTATCCGTTAGCACGTTTAGCACCTTACCATCAATTAAAGTCATTATTAGTTCGTATTTCACTGGATTAGATATTTGAAGGACCAAGTTTCTTTTTTCTTTCAAAATATGCTCCTTGGTTTCCCTTATATATTAAATTTTTAGCGGTCGACAAAACCGGATAGACTGAGGAGTACGGTTCTTCCAAACGATTGCGTCATCCGATGTGACTAGTTTTAGTGGTATAACGGAGGTAACAAAGAGGGAGCTATCTAAATTTTCTGGGGCATTGCTCTTATATATTTGTTTAAACAAACTTTGTCTTGTAGAACCATCGAAACCATAACTAAGAACTAATATCACTTCACCTATCTCAGGCATTATCGTTAAAATTTCTTCTTGGTATGATAATATTCTCTCAGCTGTGTGATTAACTAGGTTTTGTAAAGGGACTTCCGCAATTGATTCTGTTATCATTAACCCTTCAGGTCGGCATTGCTTCTTATATTCTAGAAGTTTTTTATAGCTGGGATAAATATCGCAATTGTGTAATTTGTTCAGCTCCCTCATCCTAATATACTGTTGTTTTGTTAGATTATTTTCTAACAAAAAACCTAATGCTTCTCCAGGGGAAAGCATAATTGGCTTTTTGTTATCAGAGGTGAGCTCTTTTCTAATTTTAAGGGGCCCTCCTGGGGAAGAAGTTGTTTTTTTTAAAACAAAATTCAAATCTTTTTCTTTATTTGAATGAGCTGCAATTGAAGCGGCATGAAGCAGCAACTTGGTGTCGTTTCCCTGTTCTGCCGAAACTTCGGATGCGAGTTTTCGTTTTTGCCTCACACTTCCTTCACTATAACCAATTTTAGGCCGACCTCTTTTGATTGGAACATCATTATTTATTAATTTAAGCTCAGTCTCACAGGATAACCATTGGCTTTCCTTTTTTTCGAATTTAGCCCAGATTCTGAAGTTTGCAGACCACTTTTGGTTGGCATATGCACAGAAATTATTAATTTTCTTCTTAATTGGTATCATACAGTTCTCATCAGCATCTCTTTGAAATTTACCGCAGATCCAGTTGATAACAGCAGTCACACTTCTATTATTTTCTAAGCAAAATTTTGCAATATCAGCATTTTTTATTTTTACGCAATCTAAAAATTTTAATATATTAGAAGGTTGCAGATGGTTGCAGTAAATTTTTTACACACATTAACTAGACATTAGTAGCTTCCTGTGCACATCAGTTTTTCACACAATACGTTCCAATAAACAAACTTCTACTCCATTACATATGAAAACTATCACCAAAAATACACAAAAAAGACGGCACACTTAAACAGCCTACATTAAGTAATACAACAATATTTTTGCACAATTTTTTTCTTAATCTAAATTTTCATACCTTTATTAATATTTTCCATTTTAAAATAATTTATTAAGTTTGATAATTATTGCTTACTTATTCCTTTACTTTGTTTACTTATCAAGTGAAAAATGTATGAAAGCAAAATAAAAAAACAAAGTCTGACTTTGAAAGCTTCCCGTTAAATGCAGGGTTGCCACATGGTTATAATTTTTTGCACTTGAGTTCCCCAGGATATTATCTATAAATTACCATAGTTACTTTTTGGAAAATGTTAAGTTCAGAAATGGACTTTTTGCCTCAAAAACCGGTCTGGGAGCCCATAGTGCCCTGGAAGCGAAATTTTAATTTAAATTTTTTTTTGCCCATGCAAATCTTCATGACGTATAAAGAGGTTTTGTAAAAGAAAAACTTAAAATCTTTAACAATTTTAGTTACTACATGTACTACAAAATACGGAATGGGCCGAAAAAAATTTTTAATTTCCCATCCCTGGAAAATTTGTTTTCTTTTTTTAGTTTTTAATAGATCATTGAGGCTTCCCAGAGAAAGAAATAGGTTTAATTTACAAACATTAAAAAAAATAATTGATTTTTGTTATAAAATGCAAAAGAAATAGGTGTAAGCTTCCCAGCTCTGGAACCATACTAAGTATCGTTCTGAGTTTTAATAGCACTCTAAGTTCATTTCCAATCCAACGGTCCAAGAACGAAGTATCTAGCTCTTCTGGGGACTTGGGAAAGCCGATTGCACGTACAGACGGACATCGCTCAGTCGTTATCGCTATTCATAAGGATCCAGAATATATATACTTTATGGGGTCCCATGTGCATATCGAAGAAATTACACACGGAATGACAAATATATATATATGCTTTCACTTTTTTGTGAAGGGTATAAAAATATAAATAACGCAATTAATAAAAGTAATCTAAAGCAATAAATGAGAGTACAAAAATCAAAACTAATTTGCCATCGGGCATAAAATGGTACTTTAAAAAATGGAAAAATTCAAAATAGACATTTTAGAAATGTTTAAGTTTCCTTCATTAGTAAAACAAAATTGGATACGGTATCCAATGTGAATGTAGCAAAAATAGTAAAACCTCCTCCATTCATTGTCGATGCCAAAATATACAGGTAATCTTCAAGCATTATTGGGTAAGGATTCAATTTGCCGTTGGAACTAAGGTATTTCCACAAAATGCAACCTCATATGAAAAATGGAAAAACGTCTTATTGGGAAGGAAACTTGAATTTCATTCCTTTACTGCAAAGGAAAATCGTATTTATACCATGTTCCGCCGTGGACTCCGAAGCATAGTATCGATGATATTAAAAAACATATTCAGAATATAATTTAACGCCTTTATCTATCACCAAACAAAGGCTCTTCACTATGCAATATAATAGTATCTTGGAAAAAGTATAAACAAAGAAAACACGATAATCCCGCTTAAAGTTGGAGTTGTCTATATATGACCATCATGTAATTGCCTTGGTGATTATATGATATGTGCAAACAAACTACTCTACAGAGTCAAGCAAAAATACAAGCAATATTCTTTGAGTTGTGCGGCTCCTAAGTTAATTAATTCAATCGAATCATGCAATTGAGTGAACTGAATCTTTCAGTTAAGTGAGCGCTTTCAGCTCAGTTAATTGATGTGTCTCCTTCAGTAGTAGTTTTTCAATACACACAAATTTTGATTGTCAAAATCCATATCATAAGAAATAATTAATTACAAAATTTCTTAAAGTTACCATATGAAAGAATTCCATATATCACCGAATGATGCATGCTTCATTATCCAACATTTTTTATTGAACTATGTTGCAATTCAGTATTAAGAAATAATTTATTATTAATTATAAAATTATGTCGGAAATTTTACATGTCGGACATAGTTTATAAAAAATATATTATGCTTATAACCTTCTTGTCAGATTTCAAGACAAAATTTATATATATACATATATATATATATATATATATATATATATATATATATATATATATATATGTATATATATATATATATATACATATTAGTGTAGTGTATTTCATTTATAATACTCTTATTTATAATTATTTAATAATTTAATACACTTATATATATTATTTGTAATTATATACACTGCCCTAATATATTACTTTACTTTACCTATTTTTTATAATACAACGATTCAATATTATAATTAAGAACAAATAAAATTACCTGTTAATATTGGAAGGGTCATTGGAAATATACCAAATTTGTATACCGTTAAGTTAGTATATAAGAAACAAACTTTTCGAAAATAAAACATTAACTTACTTATCAGCCTTAAAATCGACTCTTTCAATCCCATAAACATTCAACTGCTAAAAACAAAAAAGGCATAATAACTGCCTAAATATTAAATTAAGCCAGTGGCATTTTTAAGCGCCGGCTCTAACATAAAGTTTGCGTCATCCTTTTTGCGCACAATACATGGCGATCCTGCCCAACGAACAAAAAAAAATCTCATTTGAGGAATATCAACCGGTTGGTGCATCGGAAGAAGCACCAAAATACACAGCCGCAGTAATAGTGTCCGGCCCCAGGCCCCTCAGGTCAAAGGTCAGATAAAAAACTAACGTCCATTCCACCTACCGAAAAACCCAAACACAGGAGAGGTGGAAAAATTGTAAAAATACGCCGTAAGTTAGCAGCTTTGAGAGCGTCAGTAAATGCAGTTCCTCCGCCAGCATGGGAGATAGCATCTGAGCTTTGGATCCAGATCGAAGCATATGAGGCCTTGCTCAATGCCCGACGAAACAAATAAAATAAAAACCACACACAAATTTTTTTTTCACACAATATGCATACGTATAATTAAAATTATTATAATAAAAAGAAATAAAACACAAATTTTGTTATTGTAGCAAAGTGCCATTACAAACAAGTGTGAGTGCCTGAAAAGGATGATTTCCAAAAAAATTTTTTTTTTTTTTACATAATTGTATTGCATTACATTACAATTTACCACATAAATACGTTTCAACTTAAAAGTATTAACGCTATTCCTTAGAAATCTGCAGCTCAGAATCACTTGAGATGATGCCCTTGAATATATATTAATAAAACTTTGTTGATATTTTAATTTGTTGCTAAAAACTGCTAACAAATTTTTTTTATTAAAAATACATCTTTGGTAAAGTTTAGAAAAATATTTTTATTATAAATTTGCAAAACATTTCATAAATCTTTCACTTTCTTTTCATGCAAAAAGTTTGAAATTATTTTTTCTAAATATAGGATTTTGTAATTGTGAAATATTAATGAGTATGCAAAACAACCAATTAAAAAAATTATAAAAAATTATAAGGTAAATTTTGCAATTAACAACAATTTTTTGTATGTTTGTTCATAGTTTTTATGGCTAATAAATACGCATATGTATATATTTTTATTATCTATTAAAATCGATGGAGATCCTATATTAACAAAAAGAACAAAACGCGAATAAGCAAATTAATGTCAGCTGTGAATGACTGACAGCGCAATAACCCTGTGTTAATAAAACAAAATTGATTTTAGCCACAATATTTCCTATAGAGGGCACCACTACTCTCGTTGAATTGAGTGTTGCCACAAAGTTATAATTATATGAATTTTTTTATGTCATAACATATTCTATATTTTGATTTTATGGATAAAATAGAGGAATATTTTATAGAATTAGAAAAATTAGAAAAGAATTTAAAGAAAAGTAAGGACAGAGTTTACTCTACAGAATATAAAGAAGAAAAATTAACGCGATTGTTGAAAATAAGAACAGAGGTCGATGAAATTTTGAAAAATTTAGAGGATACAAAAAGTAAAACTTTCATTATCACGTTTAACGATTTGTATAAAAAATTATTCAGTTTAATAGAAAATTTATGCATTAAAACATTAAAAACCACGGGCACAAATAATAAAACAGAAGATATGGCACTATTCGATATATCTGTAGTTGGCAAAAATATACAAACATTCAAAGGTTCGTACGAATATTTGGAGGATTTCATAGTTCAAACCGAATCGTTACACGATTTAATAAGAACCGAATATAGGGAACTATACATAAAATATATATACAATTTTAAGCTAACAGCACATGTTCGCAGTATGCTAGGGCGTGTAAATAGACCAACATCCTTAGCACAATTAAAAAAACTATTGATTGAAGCGTACCCAAATCCGGAAACATTGCAACAGGTACTAACAGAGTTAGGATCAGTAAAGCAAGGAGGCCTGACTGTTTCAGCGCTTAGAGAGTCGATCACTGTGCTCACAGAGCAATTAAGCGATTTTCATATAAAAGCGATTGAGACATCAACTCAAGAGGCGAAAGACGCCATCTACCAAATGAGTGACAGCATGGCTTTGAATGTTTTTATAAAAGGAATAAATAATGAATTCAAAAATATTTTGCTAGCAAGCAGTCCAAAAACCATGAATGGAGCGGTACAGAAGTGCGTGACCTTAGAGTAAAATTTACATAGCAATGATGCAAACATTTTCAGGATTGACCGTCGAACAAATGAGCATAACGCAAATAGGAATGATCCCCAATTTAGTAGAAATAATACAATATATGGCGACAGCCAATTTAATAACCAGTACAGATATAATAGTAGCGTTAACCAACACTATAATAGAAATTTCAAAAGAAACAATTACCAAGGTAATAGAAGTCGCGTTGATAATTCTTATCATGGGCAAAAAACTTATGAAAGAAATAACCGAAGTAATAACGGCAACTTCAGAAACAATTATAGTAGGGATAATAACAATGTAACGTAGTTTACTTTTCCAGCTGAGGTATGACTCAGTCGCTCCAGGTTCATATCAAAGGTCTACTTTCTTTGACAATAAAAACACGAATATTTTAGGTGATGTATATATTCGGGAACAAAATGTTTATTGAAACGAAACTTAACTACTTAGATTATCTTAAAGCTATTGGGTTAGATTGAAATTATCGCTGCTGCGGTGGTGTCTTCGCGACACTGCTCTGGTGCTTATTAGGATAATATTCGTCCTCGGTTCGGGCTCGGTATCGGTAATTGTAAGGTTTAGTAATTGACGAAGGCATAAACTCAGTAGTACTCGGTACGGATCGGCAACGGTTTTTCGGGCTCTGGTGCTTATTCGGATAATATTCGTCCTCGGCTCGGACGGTATCGGTAATCGTTCGGCTTAGTGATTGGTGAAGGCACGAACTCAGTAATATTCGGTACGGATCGGCTACGGTCTGTTGGGCTCTGCTGCTTATTCGGATAATATTCGTCTTCGGCTCGGACGGTGTCGGTAATCGTTCGGGTTATTAATTAGTGAAGGCAAGAACTCAAGAGTATTTGGGGGCTTGAGCTCGTCTTCGGATTAGTACGATTACAAGAGTATTCGGAGGCTTGTAATCGGCAAAACTACGAACTCAAGAGTATTCGGAGGCTTGAGCTCTGCTACGGATTAGTACGATTACAAGAGTATTCGGAGGCTTATAATCGGCAAAACTACGAACTCAAGAGTATTCGGAGGCTTGAGCTCGGTTACGGATTAGTATGACTACAAGAGTATTCGGAGGCTTTTAATCGGCAAAACTACGAACTACGAACTCAAGAGTATTCGGAGGCTTGAGCTCGGCTACGGATTAGTACGACTACAAGAGTATTCGGAGGCTTGTAATCGGCAAAACTACGAACTCAAGAGTATTCGGAGGCTTGAGCTCGGCTACGGATTAGTACGACTACAAGAGTATTCGGAGGCTTGTAGTCGGCAAAACTACGAATTAATTTGGTTACATATTAGTACTTGAACAAGAATCGGTAAAGCTCTCGGACGACAATTCAAGAATATTCTTCTTGTAATTATCGTTCGTACGATATCGTTAATTGTTACGTTACAACAATAGTAACAACAGAAACTCAACCACAAGAATGAATAGACAGGGAAACTAAGTAGGCAGGATAACGCACAATGTTATCCAGAGCCAAAAATTTTTACATTTTCAACATATATAATAATCCAATAACAACGAACTGTAGAAGTAAAAAAGGAAACTTAAATTTTTTGAGCGACACAGGAGCCGAAGTATCAATATGTAAAAAAACGAAACTGAAAATATATGTAGATACTAGAAATAGTTCAACACTAAGTGGTATCACTTCAGACACAATCAAAAGTATCGGTACAGCAAATTTAAATCTACATTTTGATGATGATAATATAACACTTGAATTTCATGTTGTACCTCTGATTTTCCTATACCCACTGATGGTATCATTGGAAGAGATATATTAGAGAAATATAAATGCAAAATACAATTTAAAACCTATACAATAACCTTTAATGTAACAGAAAAAGACTTTATACTACCGATCACACCCAAATGCGTATATAACACAGATATTAGTATACCAGCTCGTTCAGAATCAATGTTGTCGTACAAAAAGGGCAAAAATGAATTCAAATGCTGATGCATAATCAAGAATAAAAATAGATACAGATATATTGAAAACTCTAATCCCCCGTAATACCGAAACGGACCAACATAACATATTGGCCATAACACGCAATATGAAGAAAGTACTTGAAAAACAAACTCACACAAACAATGGAAACCGTAGTGCTAATGATAAGTGTAATGAACATTTCATTTGGGAGTGCACGTCGACATCAGATGTCAAAAACGTAAAAAAGTTAAGATTTGAAGTAAACAATATATATATAAAAAACCCCGAATAATAGTTTCTAGTTTAGAGGTAGTAATAAGGTGCGCCGAGAATCCACTGAACACACAGTTGTCCTTGGAGAAACTGCTACCAACTATGCTATCACAAAACGTACAGGAACTTGCTTTAGAAGCCAATGACATGATATTTAGAACAATAGATATACAGCAATTCAAAAACATTTTTAATAATATTAAAAGAAAGAAGAATGAAAGTTTAAAAATCCTAATATACAGGTCGCCAACGACCGTAATAGACAAAGAAAAGCAAAAAGATTTAATTACGAAGTATCACGATTCAACTATAGGTGGTCACTTAGGTATAAGAAAAACAACTCTGAAATTAAAACAGAGGTATATATGGAAGAACATGAGTAGAATGGTGAAAGCACACGTTTTCAATTGCGAAAAATGTAAAATAAATAAACAAACAAGAAATACAAAAGAAAAATTAACCGTTACGGACACACCAGGAAGTAGCTTTGAAACCGTTTCAATAGACACTGTAGGTCCCCTTAGGTACTCAAATCAATTCAGGTACATACTAACAATGCAGGACGAACTAACCAAATATATCGTAGCGTGTCCTATTGAATCTAAAGACGCGAGAACAGTCGCAAAGGCAGTAGTCAATAATTTTATCCTAATATATGGACACTTCAAAATACTAAAATCGGACAGAGGTACCGAATTTCTTAATACACTAATGTCTGAAATATGCAATCTGCTAAAAATAAAACAGGTTTTTAGCACACCCTATCACCACGAGACACTTGGCTCTGTAGAGAGGAATCACAGAGTGCTCAACGAGTTTTTATTAAATTTTTGTAACAATTAAGAATGGGAACATTGGATCCTATACTTTTGCTTTGCGTATAATACTACGCCACACGTAGATACGACCTATACGCCATATGAACTGATATATGGAAAATTGGCAAATCTGTTAGATAATAATATTATGGATGCAAAACCTGTTTACAACATAGAAAATTATGCAAACGAACTAAAAATGCGTTTAAAATATTCTTTAGTTAAAGCAAAAGAACATCTTGAGAACTCGAAAAAGAAAAGAGTAGAACAATGTATAACAATAATCCTCTAAATTTGAAAAAAGGCGACTTCGTTCTTGTTTGAAACTTTAATCGAAAGAAAAAACAACCACCATATAACGGTCCCTATAAAGTTGTAGAAACAAAAGGAGTAAACACTGTTCTAGACGTAGAAAATAACTTCAAACAGTACCATAATAATAATATAAAAAAATATTGAAATAAATAACCAAATAAATTTTATAATATAAAAATCTAAACACTGTAAAAAAAATTTTTTAGAATTTCTAAAAATTTTAAAATTTTTCTTGAGGAGCAGGGTGTAGTGTATTTCATGTTTAATACACTTATCTATAATTATTTAATAATTTTAGTACACTTATATATATTATTTGTAATTATATACACTACCCTAATATATTACTTTACTTTACCTATTTTTTACAATACAACAATTCAATATAATAATTAAGAACAAATAAAACTACCTGTTAATATTGGAAGGGTCATTGGAAATATACCAAATTTGTATACCTTTAAGTTAGTATATAAGAAACAAACTTTTCGAAAATAAAACATTAACTTACTTATCAGCCTTAAAATCGGCTCTTTCAATCCCATAAGCATTCAACTGCTAAAAACAAAAAAGGCATAATAACTGCCTAAATATTAAATGAAGCCAGTGGCGTTTTTAAGCGCCGGCTCCAACATAAAGTTTGCGTCATCCTTTTTGCGCACAATACAATAGGTAGGGCAGAGGAGTACAAGGTTACGTCTCAGTTTCGTAATTAAAGCTTAAAAATCTTATTTTTAGGGGATGTAGGCTTAAATAATACAATTTGTTAAATCTTAAACTATTCTACATATAATAACGCCCACTAAAGGGGGCAGGGTTCAACAAATAATTTTTTGGATTTATGGCTCTAAGTTTAACGTGTTGGAGCTTCTTTGACATAAAAAATATCATTTGCTCAACAAAATTAAAACTTTGAATATTATATTGTTTTTTGGAGGTTTTTTTAGTTCTTCTCAGAGGAACTTTTTTCTCTCTCGCCCGATGTAGCCCAATTCCAAGCTTGATATGTGCTATCCGTCAAGATATATTTATACCAAATTTCAAGAGTCTGGCTCTCTTCGTTTGGACTGAATTGTGATATCCACAGATGGACGGACAGACAAGCTTAGATCGTCTTAGATTTGTAACGTGGTTTTGTCGTCGGCTGAGGTAGTTCAGCGATTGTCCAAGGTCGACTTACGGATCCACAAACCTTAAGTAAATAATAACACCAATATTTTCCCTTTCTTGGGCAAAATTAACAATCTTCTTTATTTAAAGTTTTATATCAAAATATAATAGCAGCAGAAGCAATGAAAGCGCAGGATCGGTAGCTTAGCTCTTCGGCGTAGGTTCGGTAAAATTTCTCTCCGGTTTAGGTTCGGTAGTTTGGCTTATCAGCCCAGGTTCGGTAATCTTCGGTTCAGGTTCGGTGACGACGGTAGTCGATTTGAAATCGTTGACGGTCGGAGATGTCCTATAATTAATCGTAAAATAAATCTTACAGCTAGTTATAACTAAAGGCTAACTACGGTAATCTACTTCCGCTAGTCGGACTACGTCCTACAGTAGTAAACAGTCAGCCGAAGCCGCTGTGGGAAACAGTCAGCCGGAGCCGCTATGAAAAACAGTCAGCCAAAGCCGCTGTGGAAAACAGTCAGCCGAAGCCGCTTTGGAAAACAGTCAGCCGAAGCCGCTGTGGAAAACAGTCAGCCTGAGCCGCTGTGGAAAACAGTCAGCCGAAGCCGCTGTGTAAAACAGTCAGCCGAAGCCGCTGTGGAAAACAGTCAGTCGAAGCCGCTGTGGAAAACAGTCAGTCGAAGCCGCTGTGGAAAACAGTCAGCTGATGCCGCTGTGGAAAACAGTCAGCCGAAGCCGCTGTGGAAAACAGTTAGCCGAAGCCGCTGTGGAAAACAGTCAGCCAAAGCTGCTGTGGAAAACAGTCAGCGGAAGCCGCTGTGGAAAACAGTCCGCCGAAGCCGCTGTGGAAAACAGTACGCCGAGGCCGCTGTGGAAAACAGGCCGCCGAAGCCGCTGTGTAAAACAGTCAGCCGAAGCCGCTGTGGAAAACAGTCAGTCGAAGCCGATGTGGAAAACAGTCAGTCGAAGCCGCTGTGGAAAACAGTCAGCTGATGCCGCTGTGGAAAACAGTCAGCCGAAGCCGCTGTGGAAAACAGTCAGCCGAAGCCGCTGTGCAAATTTATTAAAGTAGTGAGGGGTCCCTGGCAAGCTTTCCACTACGGAATCTCTAGGCAGAGTAGTCTCCACCTCGGTGTTGGTGGGATTCGTTTCCTTTCCTGAATCCCTCAGTGTATTATCAATCGTTTCCCTTCGTGCTGAGACGAAGTATAAGGCGTGTTCGGATCGATTCGCCTCGATTGTGTGTTAACTTAGGTTTCTTATGCCATACCACTTATGAAGCCTCTGAGAATTATTGTGTATAAACAGTGGCTTGCGTATACTGCAAATGTACTATGAGCAGTGTGTATTTCGCATGAGTGTATGTGCATGGTTGTGCACAAGCAGCGAGGTTGTTGCTGTTGGGTTGCTACCATGCATACAGCAGATTGTGTATGTTATGTTTATTGTTCTACACAAGCAGCGAGCATTTAATTATTACACATTCCTTCTGCCCTGCTGTTCTCAACATACACACTGCCCTGCAGTACTGAATTACGCCGTGGAAACTAACTACATGTAAACGTGTTTCACGTTACATTCTCTCCCTGCTTTGGAGAGCAATGCTCTGGCGATTTTGACGGTGTTCGGTTTTGGGATTATTTTTGGTTAATATGAATAACTAGTTGGTGGATCCTTTCCTGTAGGACCTGAGGTCCTGCACATTCGCTCGGGCCGGTTGATTGCTGTTTTGTGCGAGTTTCACGATATTGGGCGCAGTTTTGCGTTTTACAGTAAACGGTCCTGAGTATTTGTCCGCGAGTTTTTGGTTAAAATTGTCGGCTACTGCTGACAATGGTCTCTCTCTTTTCCAGACTGCTTTATTTGTCTGCGGCTCCCAAGGGCGTCGTCGAAGATTGTCATACTTGGCCTGGCGCTTGCTGCACCGTGTTCTACGTTTGGATACTTCTGACCAAACCTTGCGTATGTCCATTTCGGTAATCTTTCGGTATATCTTACACGGTGGCTAGTGGGGTCCCTCCCATAGATTATTTCGGCCGGTGAAAAAGTGGAAACTTCGTTAGTTGAGTTGTTGATGACGAACGCTATTTCGGGTTTCCGTTTGTCCCAGTATCGATGGTCGGTTCCCGTCTGTTGAGCGATCATTGTTTTAACGGTGCGATTCATTATTTCGGTGGGTTTCTCTGATTGAGGTGTCGACCGTATCATCTGGCCATTTAGTCGTAGTTCGAGGTTCAGTGTTGCTAGAAAATCCATTCCCGGTATCATTTCCTCCGCTAGGGAGGTGATTACCGGTATCCGCAGAGGAACCGTTTTCCCCTCATATTGGACGTCTAAATGGAATTCCTCCAAGAAGGCTGCGAGCTACTGGTTAGCCATCTGAACTTGGCCCTGAGTACGGACAGGGTTAATGTTAAATCTCAGTAGATGTCGTTTTAGGGCCTGGTCCATATAGGTGCGGGAGGATCCAGTATCGAGCAGCGCCTGGATTCGTTTGCCGTGGGTCGTTATCATGACGTAATACCGCCCATCATTAGCTGATTGTGGTTGGGTGGGTACTTCAGAAATGACCTGACGACAGGAGCACGACCGTGAGTATCTACCATCTTCACCGCAGTATGAGCAAAATAGCCGAGATGGAAACCGGCATGCGTATCTCTTATGTCCCATTCCCTTACACCTCCAGCAAGCTGCTTCTCTTACGTAAGCCAGGCTTGAAATCATATGCGAGATCTGTGGGCGTTCCTCTTTTTTCAAGGCTTCGTATTCATCCGTCATACTGATTAGGTCGTCCAAGTCGTTAAAATCACTGCGACGGACGTAATGTCGGTATTCTGTGCGAAGGCCGTCGTAGATACGGTCGAGGTGTGATAATTTCCGAAGCGTAGGATGTTGTCTCGCGATCGTGAGCATGGTAAGGATGTAATCTTTGGCTCGTTCTCATGTGTATTGTCTTCTATTGTAAAAACTATGTTCCAATTGTGACAGGTATCGCGTAGGGAGAAAAAATTTCTCCATTTCCCTCCTAAACGTCTGACAGTCGTATATTGCCGCCCTTTTGACGCAAAACCATTTGAGCTCATTTCCTGTGAGCATGCTTAGCATCGCTGGTAATAGACGGTCTAGATCGATGTGGTAACACTCGGCTAACTCTTCGAGTCGCTCTAAAAATTCTATTAAATCGGATTCGCCGGAATACTTCATCTCCCATCGCTGGACAATATTCACGATGTCAATGTTTGGTAGGCGGTGTTTAGAGGGTTCTGTTAGTGGGTGCAGGCTGGTCGAGGCTTCGAGATTGTTGCTTTGTTGGTGTTGGGACGATTCTTCCTCGTTGGCGGTTGTGTCCTTTTCTGCGCGTTGCGACTTAGAATCAGGTCCCTACTCGGGCGCCATTTGTAACGTGGTTTCGTCGTCGGCTGAGGTAGTTTAGCGATTGTCCAAGATCGACTTACGGATCCACAAACCTTAAGTAAATAATAACACCAATATTTTCCCTTTTTTGGGCAAAATTAACAACCTTCTTTATTTAAAGTTTTATATCAAAATATAATAGCAGCAGAGGCGATGATCAGGTGCGATGAAAGCGCAGGATCGGTAGCTTAGCTCTTCGGCGTAGGTTTGGTAAAATTTCTCCCCGGTTTAGGCCGATAGGCCCAAGTTCGGTAATCTTCGGTTGAGGTTCGGTGACAACGGTAGTCAGTTTGAAATCGTTGACGGTCGGAGATGTCCTATAATTAATCGTAAAATGAATCTTACAGCTAGTTATAACTAAAGGCTAACTACGGTAATCTATTTCCGCTAGTCGGACTACGTTCTACAGTAGTAAACAGTCAGTCGAAGCCGCTGTGGAAAACAGTCAGTCGGAGCCGCTATGGAAAACAGTCAGCCAAAGCCGCTGTGGAAAACAGTCAGCCGAAGCCGCTGTGGAAAACAGTCAGCCGAAGCCGCTGTGGAAAACAGTCAGCCGAAGCCGCTGTGGAAAACAGTCAGCCGGAGCCGCTGTGGAAAACAGTCAGCCGAAGCCGCTGTGGAAAACAGTCAGCCGAAGCCGCTGTGGAAAACTGTCAGCCGAAGCCGCTATGGAAAACAGGCAGCCGAAGCCGCTGTGGAAAACAGTCAGCCGGAGCCGCTGTGGAAAACAGTCCGCCGGAGCCGCTTTGCAAATTTATTAAAGTACTGAGAGGTCCCTGGCTAGCTTTCCACTACGGAATCTCTAGGCAGAGTAGTCTCGACCTCGGTGTTGGTGGGATTCGTTTCCTTTCCTAAATCCCTCGGTGTATTATCAATCGTTTCCCTTCGTGCTGAGACGAAGTATAAAGCTATGTACAGACGATTGTCAGATCTAACAATATTGTAAGACCTGGCAATGTTCTGACAATATACTGAGAATGAAAAATAGTTTTCACATGGTAAATTGTCAGTTTACACGATTGTAAGAAAACCTTACAATTTCATTGTAAGGCAATAAATTTATCTACCAACAAAAATTGTCAGTTTACAGGGTTGTCAGATTCTCTCAGAGAACATACATACTGCCACATTTTATTGCCTACTTTAAGGGGAAATGAGAGAGAGCCAATACAAAATCAAATTGAAATAATTGTACTATGAAAAGTTATATATGGATGTGAGTATATATATTATTATGTGAAGATATGTATTTGAGTATTTTTCTTTTGTTATGCATATTAAATTATATATCGTCCCCTCAATATAACAATAGCGTATGTGCTCATACGCTATTATTTTTTTATTGCATATTTAGAATCTCCATCATTGATATAATGTCTGGTCAAAATTTCGTCAAATTCTACTTCCACAAAGTGGGTCAAAATGTCTTTAGAAAAAGTAGTGTATAATTTCTTGTTCAAAGTTTTCCTTCAATAAGTGTGTAAGCTCTATACGCTATTTTACTTGAAATTGCCACTCCAAAGTTTTTAGAAGAATACACATTATACTCCATTTTAGCCTGTAGAAAAAACACAATATATACTCATAAATTAGCTTATAATTATATACACTATTTTTTGAGAAATAGTTCCATTCCGACCATTTCTATACCCCACATAAGCTGCATGATCTCCAAAATTTGTGCAAAAAGAATGTAATTCCTCTAGACTCGCAGTCATTTTTTTTAGCTTACAAGGTGGAAAGAAACGAAATTGTTTAGAAGAGCCAGATGCAGCAGAGGAAAAGAAAGAAGACGAATGAATTTCTAGTTATTTTTGATTTACGCAATGTATACCTTAATTTGTCATAATTTTTTGTTTATAATAACCCAAATTGGAAAGTAATGGATATGTGCCACTAAATTAAAAAAACTATGAATTAATCACTGTTTTATAATGTTACAAATTGATATAATTGAGATAAAATATTTTAATAAAAATACCGTAAAATTATTGAATAAAACAGCGTATGCCATACCAAATAAAATAGTGTATCATAGTGTAAAATAAAATAGCCTTTTATGGAGGACTTGCGCTTTAAATGACATAATTATAGTCTTAAAGGATGCGTAGAATAAAAAAATTGGTCAATTTAAAGACAAGAAACTGTATTATGTATTCGTCGAATTTTTATTTACCGCGATATTAGACATCCGATTTGACAAAAACTTTAAACTCGATTTTCTCAAAAAACCAAAAAAATTATTCGCTATTGTTATATTGAGGGGACGATATTATAGGAAATTATTTTTTTATTATTATATATTTTCCTTCAACGTTTTTTTTTTTAATTTTGCTTTTCAATATGCATGAAAATATATTGAAAAATTCTCTGACAATAGTGAAATTGTAAGATGAATTAATTTAAATACATCTGCCAATAAAAAATAACCTTACAATGTTTGACAATTATCTGACAATGGTAAATTAGATTGTTCAGACGATTGGCAGATGTCTTTCAATATTATTATCTTACAATGTACTGACAATGGGTTTTCCAAGAACGTTGCAAGACAAAAATTGTAAGTTCACACGATTGCTAGACATTTTCTGACAATTTTTCTGCCAATATTGTTAGATCTGACAATCGTCTATACATACCTTAAGTCAACATGTATAGGACAATTTGGTGTTTTTTTTCTTCAACAATAAAATTAAAAAGAAACAAGCACCAAACAGAAAAAAAGAAAACAATGGGTGCACTGACTATTTTGGGTTTTTTTTCTTCTTTGCTTTTTATGTACATATAAGTTTTTATATTGTTTGAGAAGAATTTATGTACATATATAAAAATGGAATTGTTTATTTTAATTAAACAAAAAATTTCAAAAAATTATCACAAGAAAAAGAAAGAAAAGAAAAATAAACAAAAATGTCAGCCAAATTACATATGTATATGCACAAATACAGTGCTTGGAAAAATAACAAATTCTTTCACTTGAAAACAAAAAAATGTCGCTATTTATGTATGTCTTTTATTTGCAAAAAAAAATTGGAAATAAAATTAATCAAATAATTATATGTACCAATACACTAATAAGATGTAAATATTTCCACAAAATATTTTTAATTAGGTATTGCACGAATTAAATTAATCACTGACATACATACATATTTAAGTGCATACAATAAACAAAAGAGGTTTGAGTATCACAAAAAAAAATATGTATGCACTTCACTTTATCACTTTTTGTTTTACCGACGGCAAAGTTAGGAAAAGATAATGTAATTTGTAATTGTCATACACTTTTTATTCGCACTTTATAAATAAAAATCACACAACTTACCTTTTAACAGTTGTGAATAAGGATTGGTAGGTACAAAGGGGGGTTGTTAAATAATTAGTAACTTCCAGTTGGGCAGGAAAGGAAAGGAATGCTCCCGGGGGTCTTCTGTAAATTGAAGATAATTTTCTTACAAGTATTTCAAGGACTCGGGGGGTTTTTATCCGGCTCGAAGGACCAAAATGTTTTCTCGAAATATTTTGCTCGAAAATATAAATAAAGTGGAAAAAAATAGAGGTTAAATTATATTATAACAAATGGATTTTATTTCTTGTATAATTAAATTGGGGTTTGTACGTACCGTACGTATGGTGTTAACACAAGTATAACTGATTTGAGAGTGTCTATTAATATGTTTATACAGATAAAAAGAATGTATATATATAAATATATATATATATATATATATATATATATATATATGTATATATATATATATATATATATATATATATAAATATATATATATATATATACATATATATGTATATATATATATATATATATATATATATATATATATATATACATATATATATATATATATATATATATATACTGTTACTAGCTACACCCGGTGTGCTTCGCTACCCCCATCGTCATGAAATAAAATAAACATTTGTAGGAAACAGTATTTATACACATTAGTATATTTCTGAATAATAACTTAAAATTACATACATGAAATTAATAAACGTTTTATTTAAGCGCTTCGGTGTAGACAATATCTTTGTTTTACTCTCTTCAGCAAGAACATATACATTTTTCGGTTGTCCAACTCTTGAACACGCAACATATAACTGGCCATGCGAAAAACATGGATTTTCTAAATTCAGTCCGCACACCTGTAGTAGAGCTGCCAACCTATCGATAGTACTATCGATAGTTTGGTTTTAAGTGGACTATCGATGTTTTTTATCCGATAGCGATACTATCGAGAAAAATCAGGATATTCAAAAAGTAAAAGTTAATAAAAAGGCTCTGACGGCGGCTTTGAAATAAAAAATACAACACTCAAATTTCGCCGCCTGTAAGCTTTTGTAATAATAAAAATAATGATAAACATATATGTAAAAATAAATTATTAAATTGAATTAAGATTTATAGGCTAATTGCTCGAATTTTTTTTGTTTTAAATCCAGAAAGACATGACAAATTATCCAAGGCACAAAGGAAAGTCAATATCAGTTTTTTAGTTATTCAACTTACACAGCAGAGCAGAACAGGTGTTTTCGAAATCCGCAATTCATTAGTGCTCATGTGTATTGTGTTTGTCACCACTTATTAGGTGGCTTAGTTAAATATGATAACAGTTCTTATACAAATACATATTATTAAGAAATTGCATACGAGAACTGTAGCAACCTGATGTTAATAAATTTTTGTTTTTTAATACCCGTGTTGCCGGGTATACATATATATGTGTATGTGTTGTTTCTTTATAGTTATTTAAAAAAACTTTTTCAGTTTCTAAAAAACTCCAATTTTTTTTACTTTATGGAATATAACATAATTTTAGTTTAATTACATAAATTTTTTGCTATGGACAATTTTCCCAGAATTCGGGACTATCGATAGTATCGATAGCATCGCAAAAAACTATCGAAACTATCGAATTTCGCGACTATCGATAGCTTTGCAGCTCTAACCTGTAGTGGCTGTCCCTGCGACTTGTTGATTGTAATTGAAAAAGCAAGGCGAATCGAAAAAATTTTTGTGTGTGCAAAAATAATACATTCTACCGGATTTTAAAGTGCGAACATTACGCTCGCTGATGTGTGTTGAGTTGCCTCTCTCAAGTTTGTTGAATATACAGGACGTATACGTGAAAAGAGTTGTAATTTTTTTATTGACAGGCCGAAAGTTGGAAATCTACGTATTTATTTATGGCTTATGCCACCTTCTAAACGAAGGGGTATCGTTTTATTACGTTTTAAATTTAATTAAAATTGGTATGAACGTATCGGAGGGCCAGACATTTCCCCCTATCGCCCTGCTGGTTCTAATTTTAAAAATGTACATAGCCTATGTGACTTCTTAGATACTGATCTATCTTTGTTCTAAATTTCATTTAAATCGGTTTGAACGTTTCGGAAGGGCGAAAAATTCCCCCTATAGCCTTCCTCGTTCTGGTTTTCAAAATATACATAGCCTATGTGAATTTTTAGACACAGATCTACCCACGATCAAAATTTCATTAAAATCGGTTTGAAGGTTTCGGAGGGATTGAAGTTTCCCCCGTATCGCCCTCCTGGTCCTAGTTTTACAAAAACTAGTAGCCTATAACCTTCCTGGAGTTGCACAGACTAAGTGCACCAAATTTCATTGCGATCGGTTGAGTGGTTTGACCGCGCATAAAATACGAACAAACAAACATTAATTTTTATATATATTAGATTTATTTCATACATAGATCCCCGAAGTTGTGATTTACAATAGCTAAGTATATAAATTAAATTAATGGTTTGACTAAAATTGAATTGTAATGAATTTAAAAACTAATTGTATATTAGTTTTTCAAAATATTATCTGAAATATTTTCAAATATTTCGAAATAAATGCAGTGTTCACTAAAATGGCTATAACTCATTAACCAATACACATACAGACAGTTTATAAATAAAAACCTTGGTATTGACGTCACCTTTCATATAAACTTTACAGAAACAAAATCGGTTCACGCATTCCATCGAACATCAATTAGTAACACAATGCAACTTATTTATATATAAATATATATATATATATATATATATATATATATATATATATATATATATATATATATACATATATATATATATATATATATATATATATATATATACATATATATATATATATATATATATATATATATACATATATATATATATACATATATATGTACAATATACATATATATGTACAATCATTTATATATACAATCATTTAAGCCGAAGGGTGAGCTGCTACTGGAGCTCACTAAACCCGCTCACCAGAATATAGGTGTGTTCAGGTCGGAGGTGGAAGCGGTACTGGGTGGGACTGCCGAAGTACGGGCACTATCCCAAGAGGTTAGGATTGAAATTAGGGACATAGATGAGGTGACTTCCAAGGAGGACATCTATGACGCCATAGTTAGTAAATTCAACGATTTTAAGGTACTGCAGTTGACTGCAATTAAATCACTGAGGAGAGCGTATGGGGGAACACAAACTGCCACGATTGGCCTGAGTGCTCCTCTAGCTAGACGCCTTCTAGAGATGTCCAAGATACGCATCGGCTGGGTCGTGTGTCGAATACGGGAAAAGATAGCACCGAAGAGGTGCTACAACTGTCTCGATTTTGGTCATAGGGCGACGAATTGTAGCGGCCAGGATCTATCCGGAAATTGCTTGCGTTGTGGGGAAGCTGGCCACAAGATTGCAACATGTTCCAACAGACCTTCGTGCATGCTCTGTAGAAAGGGTGGAAGTACTAATGGTGACCATGTCACCGGATGCGTAGTTTGCCCGTACTACAAGAGGGCGCTACAAAAGCTTAGAGGTTAAACACTACTTGAAAATCAGGATGCACGTATTACAGCTAAATCTCAATCATTGCCAAGCAGCACAGGAGTTGCTTAGGCAAACCCTACGAGACTTAAAGGTAGACGTTGCTGTACTCAGCGAGCCATATAAGAAGATTGTATCTGCAAATTGGGTTACTGATGATACAGATACAGCAGCTATATGGACTACCGGTTCTTTGATATTGAGGGAGAGGTTATCACGGCAATGTGGGTACACGCGGGCCACTGTTTCCGGCATATGTTTGTACAGCTGTTATGTTCCTCCTAGGTATTCTATTGATGACTTTCGTGTTATTATAGACAACATAGTGATGGACGCTGCAGCCAGGAGTCCTGTTATAATAGCAGGGAATTTCAACGCGTGGGCTGTTGAATGGGGCTGCCCCTTGACAAATGCAAGGGGAAGGATGCTATTAGAGGCCCTTTCTGCGCTAAATGTTGTGCTCTTGAGTTCTGGAGATGAGGAAACATTTAGAGGAGGAAATGGTGGTTCAATTATTGATATTACGTTTGCCAGCGATACCATTATAAACCGTGTAAACTGGAAAGTATCTGATGTTTATACTCACAGCGATCACAGTGCCATAATTATGGATATACAGGATGATATACGGCATGTGACTCCCCGTGCACAAGGTTTGTCGGGATGGAAAGTGAATACCTTTGATAAGGATATTTTTGCCATCTGTATGGAAGGTATGGAATTAAATGGTTCAGCTGAGGATATGGCAGAACAATTGGTAAACCATATCACGCGGTCGTGCGATGCATCTATGGTGAGGCGGAAAGGATCCGTAAAGGGGTCACCGGTTTATTGGTGGAATGATGATATTGCCGGCTTGAGGGCGGAGTGTATACGTGCCAGAAGGCAGTATACAAGAACTCGAGGTAGGTTAGAGAATAGCGTATACCAGGAGAATTACAGGAATAGGAGGAAGGCCCTAAAGGATGCAATTCGTAGGAGCAAGCGGCAGTGTTTTCTTAATATCTGTGATGAGGTGGATGATAATCCTTGGGGTCTCGCATATAAGCTGGTCACCAAAAAACTTAAATGCCTGACCCCGTTGCAACCGAGTGAGGGGCCAATCCTGGAGGAAATTGTAGACCATCTCTTTCCCCAGCAGGAAGCACCACCTTGGGAGCACAACCCTCCAATTGGGACATTAAATTTTCCCCCAGTTACAATAGCTGAGATTGAGGACGTTGTCTCTAGGTTTAGAGACAAGAAGGCACCTGGACTCGACTGCATTACAAATATAGTATTAAAGGAGGCCGTCAGGCTTTGTCCCGAGCAGTTCTTAAGAATGGTGAATACATGCTTAGGTAGGGGAATTTTTCCAACAAGATGGAAGAGGCAGAAGTTAGTATTAATACCAAAAGCCAATAAACCCCTAGATGATC